>VZUI01044860.1:0-10088 GCA_013401135.1 Cettia cetti
TGGGAATGGGAACGGGGATGGGGATGGGGATGGGGATGGGGATGGGGATGGGGATGGGGATGGGGATGGGAATGGGATTGGGAATGGGAACAGGAGCTCATGGGAATGGGAATGGGAACAGGAATGGGATTGGGAATGGGAATGGGATTGGGAATGGGAATGGGATTGGGAGTGGGAACTCATGGGGTTGGGACATCATGGGAATGGGAATTGGAACTGATGGGAATTGGAGCTCATAGCATTGAGAATGGGAGCTGATGGGGTTGGGAATGGGACTCATAGGAATGGGAACAGGAACTGATGGGAATGGGAACTGATGGGGTTGGGAATGGGAGCTGATGGGAACAGGAATGGGAACTCATGGGAATGGGAGCTGATGGGGTTGGGAATGGGAATGGGGTTGGGAGCTGATGGGGTCGGGAGCTGATGGTGTCATTGGGGAGAGGCTCCGGGAGCCCCGTGCTGGCTGGGGGGGCAGTGCGGGGGTCCCGGTGCCGGTTCTGGGGCCGTTACCGGGCCGGTGGAAGTGCTGCACGCTGCTGCGGGTGGGGGCGGCGCCGGGGCGCGAGGGGGGCAGCGGGGTGCTGCTGGGGGGCCGGCTCTCCAGCCACTCCCGGATAACCTGCGGGAGAAGGGGCTGGGCTCAGCGGGACCCCTGCCCGACCCCCACCGCCCCCCCCGACCCAGCATTGCCCCCTGCCCGACCCCCACCGCCCCCCCCGACCCAGCATTGCCCCCTGCCCATCCCAGCACCGCCCCCTCCCCATCCCAGCTCCGCCCCCTCCCCATCCCAGCTCCGCCCCCTCCCCATCCCAGCACCGCCCCCTCCCCGACCCCCCAGCAGTGCCAGAACTCACCTCCGGAGACGGAGGAGGAGACATGGATTTGGGAGACAGGGAGCGCTGCAGAAAGCCAGAATTTCATCCATTTTAATATGTTTTAAACTGAATCTTAACAATTTTAATAACCTTCAAGATCTGTTACAAGTTATGATGAATTTTAATGAATTTTAATGAATTTTAGGGATTTTTTTAGGCTGGAATTTTAGTATTAATTTCTATCCAGGTGGGATCCTCCCCCCCAAAAGAACAGGAGACATGGATTTGGGAGAGAGGGAGTGCTGCAGAAAGCCAGAATTTCATCCATTGTAATATATTTTTAAACGAATCTTAACAATTTTAATAACCTTCAAGATCAGTTATGAGTTATGATGAATTTTAAGGGGTTTTTTTTAGGCTGGAATTTTATTATTAATTCTATCCAGGCGGGATCCTCCCCCCCAAAAAAAAACAGGAGACATGGATTTGGGAGACAGGGAGTACTGCAGGAAGCCAGAATTTCGTCCATTTTAATACATTTTAAAATAAATCTTAATAAAACAATAAAAATAAAAATTAAAACAATAAAAATAAAACAATAAAAATAAAACAATAAAATTAAAACAATAAAAATAAAAACAATTTTAATAGCCTTTGAGATCTGCTATGAGTTATGATGAATTTGAAGTTGTTTTTTTTTTTTTTTAGGCTGGAATTTTCTTAGTAATTTCTATCCAGGTGGGATCCTCCCCCCCAAAAAAAAACCCCGGGAATGCCCCCTGACCTCCCGGCTCCGGGGCAGCTCCACGTGCTCCATGAGCGAGTAGGTGAAATGGGGTTCGTAGATCATCAGGTCGGGGCGCTCGATGTCCAGGATGGCTTTGTCCTTGGGGATGGCAGCCAGGTCCTTGTACCCCAGGACCTCGTTGTCCATTTTGGCCTGGAGGGAAGGGAAAACGCCTCCATTTGGGGTGCAGGAGGGGATTTTTGGGGTGCACGCCCTCCGAGAGGCATGGAGAGGGTTTCTGGGGGGCACATCCCCACCCCAGGGGTTTGGGGGTGCGGTGGGAAGGGGGGGTGGGTTCTCACCACGATGCTGGAGGGAGATCCAGGCACGCTGGACCCGCGGGAGGAACAGACGCTCCCAGGGGAGGTCAGTGGCTGCTGGGGGGACAAAGGGGGGGTTAGCCCAGGGAGCGGCTCAGGGGTGTGGTCAGGGGGGGCACGGGGCGGGGGACACCCCACTGGAGCCCGGATTCCTTGGGGAGGGGGTTCCTGGGGCGGGGGACACCCCACTGGAGCCCGGATTCCTTGGGGAGGGGGTTCCTGGGGCGGGGGACACCCCATTGGAGCTCGGATTCCTTGGGGAGGGGGTTCCTGGTGACCCCGGGGACAGCCGGGAGGTGACAGCGGCTGGGCCAGCACGCGCTGCCGCTAGATGGTGCTGCCAGGCTGGGCTGGGGAGGAGGAGGAGGAAGAGGAGGAGGAGGAAGGCAAGGCCCATGGCTGCCCCTGCCCTTGGCCACCAGCCCCTTGTGCCCCCCGTGCGTGCTGGGCACCTCATCCTCCACACCCTGCCAGGACCCCCGGAGCTTTCCCTGTACCCCCAACACCCTGCCAGGACCCCCAGCACCTTCCCGGACCCCCAACATCCTCTTTGGATCCCCCAACACCCTGTTCTGTACTCCCAGAACTTCTCTGGGACCCCCAGCACCCTTCCCTGGACCTCCAGCACCATCTCTGCACCTGCAGCACCCTGGTCTCTATCCCAGCACCCTCCCCAGACCCTCAGCACCCCCCAGACCCCCAGCACCCCATTCTTGACCCCCAGCCCCCTCCCCAGACCCCCCTCACCTTCTGCAGTCTTTCCATTCAGCTGTGGGCTGCCGGGGTGGGGTCACTCACAGGCTCCTGCGGGGACAGCGGGGTTTGGGCACTGCCAGGGGGGGCACAGAGCCCCCCCCGGGCCGGGGTGGGGGGATTTGGGCACTGCCAGGGTGGGCACAGAGCCCCCCCCCCGGGGCGGGGGTCCCACCTCCCACCGCCCCCCCCCGGCACCGGGCTGAGCCCTGCCCCCCCACACTGAGGCCACGTCCCCGCGGCCAAACATCGCCGTGCCGGCAGCAGGACAGGCCAGCCGGGAGATGTCACCGCACCCCGGGCAGGGGACAAGGCGCCACACCGCGCTCACCGCTGCCTCGGTGCCTCCACATCCCTCTGGGCGCCGACACCGCGCTGGGGCTCGGGGGTTCCCTCTGCGGGGAGAGCAGGAGGTGACGGGTGCTGAAGCCACCACCCCTTGTCCCCAAGCTGTCCCCAAGCTGTCCCCAAGCTGTCCCCACGCTGTCCCCGGCCCCGTGGCTGCTGACGGAGCAGCGGCAGCGCGGCGCTTTTGTCCCGCGGCCTCGAGAAGGCTCCAGCGGCAGCGGAGCGGGCTCAGCCCCCCGCAGCCCCCGGGGCGGCCGCGCTCGGAGCCCACAATGCCGGCAACAAAGGGGAAAATTCCCCATTCTGCTCCAAACTTCTCCTCTCGCAGGGAGGGAGGGGCAGGGGAGCGCCAGCAGGGCTGTGACAGCCACAGCAGCGCGGGCAGCCCCGGCCTTGGGGTGGCGCGGCTTTTGGGGACACCCACCCCGCTGTCCCCCAGCCCCGCGAATCGTTCCCGGGGGCGCAGAGGGGGAGCAGGGGCGGAGAAACCCGGGAGCACCCTCGGGGGGCTGCGGGAGGAGCCAGCTCTGCCGGCAGGGCCGTGCCCCCCGCCCCGAGACCCCCCCAGCCACAGAGACCCCCCCCAGATCTGTCACTGCCGCGGGGTGCCACGCACTGAACCCCACCCGCGGCCCCTCCCCGCCCTCCCGGGGGGCACCCCCGGCCCGGCACAAGGCTGGCATTGTCCGGGCGGGCACAGCCGTGAGCTCACACTTTCCGGGGCCCGAGCCAGCCTCGCCCCCCGCCTCCGGTGGCGCCGGGGACAGCGGCGGGGCCGCGGGGACAGCGAGCAGATGGATGCGATGGCGGAGAACGGCAGCGGAGGAAGAGGAGGAAGAGGAGGAAGAGGAGGAAGAGGAGGGCGGGTGGGTGCGGAGAAGGAAAACAAACGCGAGCTCGGGGTGCGCAGAGACGCCACAAAACCGGCCGGGGGTGCCGGGGCTGCGCCAGCACCTCGGTCACCGTCCCCCGCCGCCCCTCCCCGCGCTCTGGGGACACGGGGACAGCTTATCAGGAGCAGGCAGGGAGCCACCGCCCCGATGGCAGCCGCGTTCCCCATGGCAACCTCCGATCTCCCCGCGGAGCCGCGGCCAGCTCCGCGCGTGGCCCGCGATAAGGGCGGCCCCGCGTGTTTGGGATTTTCCCGGCCCGGGGGGCGAGGGGGAGCGGGGACAGGACGGGGGGGACACAGCGTGACCCCCTCCCAGGGCGATGGAGAGGAAGGAAAGGAGGGAGGGAGATGGAGGAAGGGTGGATGGATAAAGGATGGATGATGGATGGATGGATGGACGGACAGGACACGTGCGGGCGGGGCTCACGGGGATGGAGGGGTGCCGGTCCCCCCCCGTGCCGCGGGGCCGGGGCTGCGCTGCCGCGGGAAGCGGTCGGTTCCCTCCTCCCCGCCCCGAGGAAATCCGGATTTGACTTTTCGCAGCCGCCAAAGCCATCAGTGCCCGGCCCCGGGCGGGGGGCCAGGCCGTGAGAATCCCCCCTCCTTCCCCACCTGGGAGCTCAGCCTTCCTCCCACCGCCCTCCTCCTCATCCTCCCTGCCCTGCCCGTGCCCTGCAGCTCCGGCATCGCGGCGGCCGCGGCTCGCAGCCAGCGCTGGAAGCGGGGGGGACACCCGGGGTCACAAGTTCCCCGAGCAGACGGTTCCCGCCAGCCCTGGGAACCGTGTCCGCCGCTTCCCAGCCCAGCCCCGGCCTCCTCCTCCTCCTCCTCCTCCCAGCACAACCTCCAAACAAACAGCGCAGGCCAGGCCCGGAGCATCCTCCCCGCTCACCGGGGAAACCGAGGCGCCGCCACACGCGGGGCCTCACCGGCAACTTGATCGCGACAGCGACGAGCCCCGGGGAGCACGCGGGGCCCCGGGCCGCGGCTGGCCGGTGTCCGGTTCCTCTCTTGTCCTGCTTCTCCCGTGCCTGGGCAGCGGGAGCCACCCCGAGCTATCGACAGCTCATCATAGCTCATCGCTTCCGTGCCGCTGCGCCCTGCGCGGGGACCTCGGTGGCCTTAAAAGCCACCAGCTGCCAGCCCCGGGGACCTCGGTGGCCTTAAAAGCCACCAGCTGCCAGCCGCGGGCGTTTTTCCGTGGCTGCATGGTGCAGAGGGCGCGGGGATGCTCCGTGCCTCAGTTTCCCTGGGTGGAAGGCGCGTGGGGAGTAACAACAACCCGGCCAGCCCAGCCCGGAGCGGATGGAGGTGGAGGAGGCATTTCCACCTCCTCGCTTCCTCCCACCCGCGGAATCTGGGCCAGCGCCGCTGTCCCCAGCCCTGCCGGGAGGCTCCGAGCCCCGCGGGTTTAGAGGAGGGGAGATGATGAACCCCAAAATTCCCGGGGGTGGGAGGGGGGGGGACCTGGCGCGGCCCCCCTGCCCCGATGGCCACCCCACAGCCCGCTCTGGGCCGCGCCTCACGTGGCTGCTAATCTGGGATTAAAGTGGGATTAGCCTGCTCATCCCGCACGCGGAGGGACCCGCTGGGGATGTGTGAGGAGGCCGCGCCCTCCGGGGCTCCCGCTGGGGCTTTGGGAGTGCCCCTGCACCCCAAAAACCGCCCCCAGGTTCTGCCAGGCCTGGGCTCGGCCCCAGCGTTGGGAACCTCGGGGTGGGGGGCCTGGGCACCCCCATACCGGACACGGGGTGACCGCAGCGGGGCTCGCACCCCTCGGGACACCCGGGGGGTCCCCAGGTGGCCGCGGGGTCCCCAGGTGCGGGGTGCTGGCCCGGGTTTGGCTGGGACGAGCCCAGCCCGGCCCCTCACCCTGCACCGCAGGAGCTGAACCCCCCCCGTGGCTCCACCCACGGCCCAGAGATGGGGGGACCCCAAATTCTCCCCCTAACCCCCCCCCCCCCGGACGCTCCATGGCAGCGGGGGGTGGGAATCGGGCCCCTCCGGGCTTTGCCGGGGGGGTTTGGGCTGCTCCAAAATTCCAAAAGCGCCGCCAGCACGGCCGGGGAGCACCAAACCCTCCAGGGAGGGGTGGGGTTGGGGGGCGCCCCTCCCAAACAGCGCTGAGACCCCACAAATTCACCCCCCGGGTGGGGCTGGGCTGTCCCGGCCTCCCCCCGCCGTGCCCAGGGCGGTGTCCCCGGGGAGGGGGGACAGGGGGGGCCCGGGGAGCGCTCCGGTGCCGCGAGGGGGGCTCGGGGAGGGCTCAGCGCTGTCCCCCCCTCGTGTCCCCTCCCTTCCCACCCCCAGCAGCGCCGGGGACAAAGCGGGGGGACAAACCTTGGGGCACCCCCGAGCCCCCCCAGCTCCTGCCGGCAGCGAAAAAGCGACGGGGAAAAACCGAGAGCGGCGGCCACCAAGCGGCCCCCCCGCACCCCCCCGGCGGCCTGTCCGCCCCCCGTGTCCCCCCATGTCCCCAGCGTGTCCCCAGCGTGTCCCCAGCGTGTCCCCAGCGTGTCCCCGTCCCTCCCGAGCCGCTGGCTCACCTAAGGCCGGGCACGCCGCATCCCTGCGGGCGCGGGGGGCTGCGGGGGGCTGCCCTGCGCTCGCTCCGGTTCCCGCCTGGGCTCCCGCGGCTGCGGCGGCTGCGGCGCATCCGAGAGCGGGCCAGCGGGGCGCGGGCGGGCGAGCGGGCGGGCGAGCGGGGCGAGCGAGCCTATCTGCCCCCGCCAGCCCCGATAACCGCGGCCGTGCGGGGGAGGCCGAGCGGAGCGCGGGGTGGGAGGGTGGAGGAGTGCGTGGCTGCCCGCGGGGGGGGTGGCGGTGGCCGCGTGGGTGCCGCTCGCCGCTCCCCGGCTCGCTGCTGGCTCGGTCCCTTTCCCGACGAGAGGAGAATTAGCCGGCATCATGACGAAGCAGTATTGGCCGCCGCTCCTCCCGCTTCCCCCGGCACAAAGAGGGAGGAAAAGGGGGGGTAACCCCGGGCTGAGGGGCTGCCAGCGACGGGCGGGACCCCCCCCCCCCTCCCCAGCACGCCCCCAGCCCCCGCTGGGCAGCGGGAGGGGCAGCCCCCGCTCCCCGCGCTGCGCCTCGGAGGGATTTGGGCACCCCCAGCCCCTCTCGGGGGGATCTGAGGCTCTCACGGGGCTGCGGCAGCCGGGGCCGAGCTGGGGGCGGCACCTCCCGCCCTGCCCGACCCCCGGGCTGGGTCTGGGGGTGCTGCACCCACCCCTGGCTGCCCGGGGAGGGGAAATCCAGCGGGAATTTCCACCCGCGGCGCTCAGCGCAGCCCAGGCAGGGCGGGAGGTGCCGGGAACCTGCCAGAACCAAGCGCTGACGCCCCCCACACCCCGAGCCCCCCACGGCCGGGGGGTCGCGGTGCAGCCGGGGGAAGGGCTGGGCAGGGCAGGGCGAGGCCGCGGCCGCCTCCAGCCCTCGGGAGGCGCTCGGAGCGCGCTCCCGGCAGCCGGCACGGGAGCGGAGCCGCGGCCGGACCCCGCCGGGGGCGGAGGGGCTGCGTTGGTGCCGCAGCGCCGGGAGCCGGAGTCTATTCCCGGCTCTGTGTGGGAGCGCTGCCTGGTGACAGCAGCTCCCTTTCTGCCGCTCCTCCTCGGCGCTCCTGCTCTTCGCTGCCTCAGTTTCCCCCCAGGCGGCTGCTGGGCCCCCTCTGGGCGCGCATCTGGAGGGGGATGGCAGAGCCCGGGGCGTGTCCGGGCCGCACATCTGGGCGGAAAGGCCGGCAGGGCTGCACATCTGGGGGGGATCCAGGCCCAGAGGTGAACACCTGGCGGGGATCCACCCGCGGGGGGAGCACACGCGTGTCCTTTAACGCCAGCGACGCTCGCTGGAGCATCCCGGCCCCGGCCCCGCCGTCTCCCCGTGCCCGGGGGGCTCCAGCCGCCCCCCGGGGCCGTGCCCGTGAACGATCGAGGCCGCGGCCGCCTCCCCGCCGCCACTAACCCAGTTTCTCAAGCATGAAGACGATGGCAGCGGCTGCTCGGCGGCCGCCACCTGCGCCCCGGGGCCGCTCGGGCTCCTGACCCGGCCGTGGCACCCGCCGGGGCTCGGCCTCCCGGCCCGGCGCTCCGCGGAGCCCGCGGGAGGAGTTTTGGGGAAGCCCCGATCGGCTCCAGCCCGCAGCTCGCAGCGGTTCCTGCGCCCACACAAATCCCGGAGCCCCCCTCCCCGTGCCCGCCCGGCTCCCCGCCCGTGCCCTGCCGAGGTGTGGGTGCTGTGGGGCGGGGGGATGGCGCCCTACCTTCAGGGGAGCCCCTGGCCCGCCGCAGGCAGCGCTGCCCGTCCGCCCGGAGCCATCCCCGCGCCGAGCATCCCCTCCCCTGCGCCGCACGCGCGTTGCCACAGCGACCGCCTCCCTCCGCAGGCCGGGATGGAGCTCGGAGGATGGGCAGGAGCGCCGGGGGCGCAGGGGGGGCGGGAGCAGCGCCGGGGCTCGGCCAGGGAGGGAGCGGGGACAGGAGCTGCCTTTGGGCTCAGCGAGGGGTGCAGGGAGGGCAGGAGCATCCTCTGGATTTATTGAGGGGTGCAGAGAGTGCAGGAGCATCCTCTGGATTTATTGAGGGGTGCAGAGAGTGCAGGATGATCCTTCAGCCTCCCTGAGGGGTGCAGAGAGTGCAGGAGCATCCTCTGGACAGACAGAGGGATGGAGGGAGTGCAGGAGCATCCTTCAGCCTCACTGAGAGGTGGGGAAGTGCAGGAGCATCCCTTGGCCTCCCTGAGGGATGCAGGAAATGCAGGGCAGTCCTGTGGACACACAGAAGGGTGCAGGAAGTGCAGGGGCACCCCTGGGCCTCCCCACCCTGCAGGAAGGGTCCAAGGAGCATCCCCACATTCCTGGGGGGCACAACCCCTGCGCCCCACCGTGCAGCAGCTGCCCGAGCCCAAACCGCCCCCACCGCCCCCTGCAGGGCTGGGGGTGACGCCCAGGGGACCTCCAGGGGCTGGGGGTGACGCCCAGGGGACCTCCAGGGGCTGGGGGTGACACCCAGGGGACCTCCAGGGGCTGGGAGGGGTGGCCCCAGGGGACACCACTCGTGTCCCCCCAGCCCAGCTCATGGGTATAGGGTTTGGGATGGCAGCAGGGCAGGGGGTGGCATCCGTCACCTCTGCAGCCGGGGGGGCTCCGGGAGGTGCCCTCGGTGCCCCCCCAGCGCCCCCCGAGCACCCCCAGCCCCTGGGAAAGGCTGGGAGCAGCCACCCTCCAGTGCACTTTCTGCACAGAGGACATTCCTGTCCCCACCTCCGCCCCCCGCCCCAGGTCTCACCTCAAAAAACAAGAAAGAAGCTCTGTGAGGTTCTGGGGTTGTGGTTTGGTTTGTTTTTTTTTTTTTTTCCTCTCTCCTTCTCCAGCCATAATTAAAAAGGACTCACCCTTCCGAGCCCTTTCTATCCCGGGAGGTCGAGAAGAAAGAGAGGGGAGGAAGGGGGAAAAACCCTGAAAGAAAAGAGAGGAAGGGCTTGGGAAGGAGAAGAGAGAAAATAAAAAAAAAAAGGGACAGGGGAAAAATTAAAGCGGAGATCACACAAAGGGAACTCCTCTACCTTTGAAGCTTTGGCTAAATTGGGGAGGGGGCGGCGGGGGCAGGGAGGGTCCGGACCCAGTCGGCTCCTTTCTCAAAGCTCTCTCCTTTCAAGAATGTCTCGAATTCCTGCAGGAACAAGGAGCCGGGGCTGTGGGGCCGAAGGAAACGGGAGGAGAAGAAAAAAAAAAAATAAGAAAAATAAAATAAAACCCCCTCAAATCACCGTGGCCGCTGGGTTAATTCCGGCCGCCACACCTGGGCGATGCCGGGGGCATTGTTCGCCCCTAATTGCCGGGTGTTGCATTTCCCTCCTGCCTTAAAGCTCCATTCAACTCAAACTGTTATAATTTTCTCCCCGCTGCCCCCGGGCCAGCCCCGGGCGCGCTTTGTGGGGGCTGGGGGAGCCGGGGATTAGGGCCCCCCCAGGGTCCGGCTTTAGGGCCCCCCCCGGGCATTGTCACCGGGGAAGGCGATTATGGGGAGGGGGCAGCGGAGGGGCCGGGGGGCAGCCGGGATGGTGGCCCCCGAGGGGAGAGGGGGGCGGGATGGGGCCAGGGGGAGGGGATGGGGTTTGGGGGAGTTGGGGGGAGCAGGCTGAGGGTGATGGGATTTGGGGGAGCAGGCTGAGGG
>VZUI01044862.1:0-22794 GCA_013401135.1 Cettia cetti
GAAGAAGAAGAAGAAGAAGAAGAAGAAGAAGAAGAAGAAGAAGAAGAAGAAGAAGAAGAAGAAGAAGAAGAAGAAGACCAAGAGCTTATTCTTATTTGAAATTAATCACAAAGCTGCTCCTAAAGAATTTCCAAACAGGTTAAAAAAACCACACACACAAAAAAAAAATCCTGTTCTTATTTCGGATTATTCACAAAGCTGCTCCTAAAGAAGTCCCAAACAGGTTAAAAAACCCAATCCTCATGAAAAAAAAAATCCCTCTGCGTTGGATGGGAATCAATGCAGCTGAAAATTTGCACTTCCATCTGCAGAAAGATTTATTGGGGGGAAATAAGGTAGTGCCTAGAACGTGCCAAGAAGATTCCTCATTTTTTAACTACCTGCATGTGTTTGGGGCATGTGCCTTCCTGAAACACAGAAGCTGCCTTGTGTTATCCCAGATCCTTCCCTTGTCCTCGGGAGCTGCACTGCTATAAACCATGGCAGTGATACCTGGAACCCCTTTGAAAGCAAGATGGGATAAAATCCCATTAATCCACTCTTGGAATAACTCATAAGTGAGCCCTGAGTAACCCTCACAGCTCCTCTTTTAATTGAGAACACAGGGGTTTGAAGATATTCAGGTTTTTAAGGGCTATTTTACCAAAAAACCCCCCAATTTTCTGGATTGTTTAGATACCTTGAAATATCATGATCATGTTCACACTTTCAGATTAACCCATTGCAATTAACCCAATGCCTGCTCTCTATTTTTCTTCACTAACTGAACAAGTTTAGGAAGAGACAGAGCCTCTTATTTCTGGGAACTCAGAAAACCTTGCCAGAATTACTCACATAGAGAGTGAAAAGAGCTAAGTTCAGGTCCTGGGCCCTGACCAAGGGTTGCAGGCACCACCTTCACCCAGGCCCCCAGAGGACCTGAACCCTGAGTGCTGCCAACATCAAAATCTTCACTTTTCTCTTCCAGCTTTAGGAGAGTTTCAAGGGTTTTTCATGTCTCCAATATTCAGGCAAATAAACCCATGGATTTCAGGAGCAGTTGGGTAAATGGGGTGTTCCCAAATCCCTGCATTTTAGGCCTGTAAAACACATCAGAAATGTGGGGGGTTTTTTTGGTGCCACAGCTCCTCCATCCAAGCTGCTGTGAGGGAGAAGCAAACCAGCTCTGCTGGATGCACCAACCTTTGAAACACCCAACTTTAATGTACAAAAACCCTCTAAAAATCCCCCTTTTAGCTGAGTGCATTCCCCACTGGGTATTCCCAAGGATCAGCTCTCCTGAGGGCTCTGTAGATTTAGGTACTTTCACCAAAACCCTCCAAGGCTTTATCTGGAATCATCAGCCTTGTTTAACTCCCAGTGTAAAATTAACTGAGCCAGTCCAAGACTAATGGAAAGGGAGGGAAAAAATACAGGATATTTTTACCTTTGGAGACTTCTGCTTGCTGACCACGAAGCCAAGAGCACTGAGAGGTTGCCATGGTGCTTTTTGGGGAATGTTAACACCACGCTGCTCGGGGGCTAATGAAGGAAGACAAACATCACTGGCTTTGCTACAAACTCAGTGCCAACAAGTAGAGAAAAAAAAATAACTCTTCTAAAATTAACATTTTGATCAAATTCTGGAGAGGCAGGAGGAAATAAAAGAGTTTTTCCAGCTTGTCTTACCTGCTCTTTCCTGTTCCACGTGTCCAGAGCAAAGAGTGCTGAGGATTTATGGTCGCTCCTCACGCCGGTGTGTGCAAGACCCAAGGAAAGCTAGGAGGTTGTACAGTTATCTCCCTTGGTGTAATTCTAAACTATACAACCTACTACCTCAACCTGGATGCATGCAGTCAAAAATTCATAATCTCAGGGGCTTCTAGTTACAAAAAAAAAAAAAAAGGCCCCCCCAAAGCCTCAGTGGTTTAATTTAGAGGGAATAAACTGCTGGGGGAAAGACAGCAACTCCCAAATTCAGCTCCCCACCATGGAAATTTGATAAGACACAACAAGCCTGGGTTATTCTTGCTGGATTTGGACAAGATCACGGAGGTTTTCATGTGAGATGGAATTTTTTCCCCTGGCCAAAATAATGGTGTTCCCCTTCCACAGCAGATCCAGAACACGCAGAGACATTTTTAAGGTTTTTTAAAGCAATTAAAGAAGGCTTAGGGTGAAATTTGTCCTGACAGGTCTTTTCCTTCCTGAACACACCACCCTGACCTCGACCACGTTTCTTGGCTCCTGGATGCTTGAAGGATGTGCAGGAATGGGGTTGGGGGAGAGCTGCAGAAGGGGCAGAACTCCTGAGGTGAATTTGACCCTTGCAGCAAAGGGCTGGAATGAAGCATCCTGGAAGAGCCTTCCTCAGCAGCCAGGCACCTTCCCTTCACCAGACACACATCTTCAACTCGTGCCAATTCCCAAAAACCAAACAAGCAGGATGTTGTCCTTGTGACTCACTCCAGCACCCACCAAGGCAGCACTTAAAGCAGCAGGCTGCTCTTTCATTATCATCATCATCATCATCATCATCCCCAAATGTGCTGGTGGGGCTGGAGCAGGGCTGGGTGCTGCCCCTCAGGTGAATCCAGCCCCTGGCACAGCAGCTCCGTGCTGGAAGGGGATCCCAAGGGACTCAAACCTCAGGAAGAGATGCTGAAGGCAGGTGCTGCTCTGTTTGCCCAGGATGAAGCAGGGTGCTGATGATGGGAAAGGCCCTGCCCTGCCTTTACACCCCAAGCCTGGCAGGAAATAAAGGAGGAAGATGGGAACCAGCATCACTGCTCAGGACTCAGCCTGCAACAGCAGGAGAATACGTTGGGAAAAAATGCAAAATATTTTTTCTGTGATGTCTGAGTGCCCGTGATGTTGATGGTATCCCAATTTCCAGTGACTCCATATTCGGTAAAGTTTACTTTCACCAAGGAGTGGAAATGCAGCATATTTGAGTGGCCAGCACAGAGCAGAGCCACTGTTAACTATTTGATTAGTTAGAGCACAGCTCTGGGTGAGGAAACCAGCAGGGTTCCTGGCCCTGTGCTCCCAGCAGGAGCTTTATCCCAGTCCAACACATCCTGGACCCAACCCCTCGGTGCAAATCATCATTTCTGTGCACTGCACAGCTTTCCACCAACATGAAATCCAATTATTTAACTCAAGCAGTTTTATGGGAGGGAGTGAACCTGTGTGCTGAGTCAGGCTGATGGAAAATCCCAAATCCCACCCAATCACAGAGCAGACAAATTCCCACTCGGACTTCCCAAAGCAACCTGTTTCACATTCTGCAGCTGTAAACTGAAGCATCCCAGTGTCACACAGCTAAACCACTCGTTTTCTACAACTTAGTCCTGCAAGTATTTGTCTGCACCTCAATCTTGTAATGGCTAACGTTCCATAATTGAAAATTTATAAATTATTTCCTGCATTTGATCAGTTTAATGGGCAGGTGCTGTTAACACTGAGACTGACACAGGCACCCTTTGCACACCAGGCATTTAAAACTGAGCAAAAACCCCAAAAACTCTCCAATGATTTGCTCTAAAAAGGAAGGTAGAGAGAGGTCGAGAGTTTTGTTTCATTTGTATACTCCACTAAGAAAAGGTCTTTTCCTGGATAAATTACAATAATTAATTCCTTACTTTAGATTTGGGCCAAAATAACCTAAATTTTTCTCAGGTTGGCCCATGCTAATGACTCCCTACCTCTCCTTGCTGCTCTTCCATCTCCACAAAGAGACGCCAAAAACTTTCTGAACACCAGAAAAATTCATGTCCCAGGGTTTGACACCTAACTCACCCTCTGGGGTCAGCTTTTAGCCTCCTCCCCATCCTGCTGCACGAATTCTCCTGGCAATTTTTCCCCATTTATGGCTTCATCACTCCCTACAGGTGTTTTGCTCCCTCAAAGCTTGGCCAGCTGAAAGTACATTTGCATCCCAGAGGAAATTTCCAGCAGGAAAAGGTGCCAGAGTCAGGATCTCACTTAGAAAATCTGCTGGTAATAATGTCAGGAAGCAGAGAGTTAGGAATTGAGATCAAACATTAAAGCAGGAGCAGTGTCACTGCCATTACTGCTGTCCCTTGGTGTCCCCTCTGCTGCCTGGCTCTGGGAGCTCCCAGACTTGTGACGCTCCCTCCTGGTGGCACCCAGCTCCCTGTTTGTTTTCTGGCCATTTTTGTCAATTATGTCTTTACCCAATTAGCACAATCACACCTAATTACGCAATTAGGGCGAATCTGTAGTCTAATGACAATGTTCACTTGCAATACGTTATCGATGTCAGGAAGTTCCTGTGGAACATGTGGAGCTCTGTGTTCCTAAATCACCTCGTGGGGCCCCAGTGCCTTTTGTCTGGGACCCCTTTTAGGCCTCTTGCTGTTTCAGAATCCCAGAAATGATTTCACACTTCTGGGGACAAAAGGGAATCTCTGGCCCAGCCCAGCCTTATTTTAAAGCTACAGTGTAATTAAAAAATTGTGTCTTTCCACTCCGTGTAACTCGCTGATTCCTGAAGGAAACGTGACTCCAACTGCTGTCCTGCCACAGAAACGCTGGGATTCACATCCAGGGAAGATTTATGCTCAAAAAGAGAGAGAATCCCACTGGAGCTGTTCTCCTGAGGCTTCCCAGCTCTGAAATCACCACCTGCCCTTGCCACCGGCCTCAGGAGCCACCAGGTCCCAGCTTCAGTCTGGGCTGGGGAGTTTCCATCGTCACTGGTTTTTTGCCTGTTCCCCTCACAGGCTTCAGGTGAGAGAAAACATCACAAACCTGATTCTCCCACCCACATTCCCCATTATTGGACTTCCCCAAGAGTGAGGTGAGAATCCCAGCCCAGAGCTGATTTTTGGGAGCTGCCTGGCTGGAATATCCCATTCTTTCCCAACACCCCTCAGTGCAAAGCAGCAATTCGGTCACACAGAAACCCAGAGGTGCAGAGGGTGGAATATTCCCAAATAATGACACAAAACCATGCCTCATGCATTCATCTCTGCACTTTTACACATTTACATTCACACATGTAAATGCATCTTTGCATGCATTTACAGACCTGCTGACTTCCAACAGGATTCCAGCAATGGACACTCACTACAGAAGCTCAAAATTCAGGGAAGCTAAGTTTTGTCTCACTGTAATCAGGAAAATCATCAGCTGAGGTTTGGCTCTGAATCTTTTGGGCTGTGAATGATGCAGGAGCAGGAGGAACCCACCTTCCCTCAGATCCCAGGCAGGGCTTGTCAAGGACGGGGTGGGAAAGCAGAAAATACTCCTGAAGCAAATGCATTTCCTTAAGTCTTTGAGCAAAAAATAAACACAAACCCCCCAAATGCCATGGTTCCAGTTGGAGGGCTGAGATCCTGTTTGCCAAATTTCAGCCTGGAGTGATCTTTTCTTTTCTTTTCTTTTCTTTTCTTTTTTTTTTTTTAGTTGATTTTTGTAAACCTCAGAGAGGAGAGTGTTTCACACTGGAAATGCTGGCCTGATTCCTGCTGGTCACCTCATTCCTTCAGCTTTATTTGGTGAAATTTCATTAGAAATTGGTTGTAACGAGGAACCTCAGGAGCTTCAAAGGTTTAGCCCAGCTCAGAGAGCTCTCCTTGAAGTCTGGGAAACACTAAGAAGGGCTGGAAGTCCATGAAGCAGCAAAGTAGGGAAAGAAGCCTCCTCTGGGCTCAGCTGAAATCCAGAGCAAGCAAATATTTTGAAAGCTCTCCAAAATTTTTCAACTCATGAAAAAAAAAAAAAAAAGTGCCTCAACTTTTAGCCAGGGTTGCAGCAATCTGGAGGTTTGCTCAATGTTACATTTCAATCTCTGGGCCTTTCTAGGGGAGAGGTGGCCAGGCTCTCACTCCTGAACCAAATGTGGCTTTTGAGAGCAGCTGGAGCTTCTGGGTGACACAACAAAACCTAACAAAACCCAACAAAACCCAACAAAACCCAACAAAACCCAACAAAACCCAACAAAACCCAACAAAACCTAATAAAACCCAACAAAACCTAATAAAACCTAACAAAACCTAACAAAACCCAACAAAACCTGACAAAACCCAACAAAACCTGACAAAACCCAACAAAACCTGACAAAACCTGACAAAACCCAACAAAACCCAACAAAACCTAACAACACCTAGCAAAACCTAACAAAACCTAGCAAAACCTAACAAAACCCAACAAAACCTAATAAAACCCAGCAAAACCTAGCAAAACCTAACAAAACCCAACAAAACCTAATAAAACCCAGCAAAACCTAATAAAACCTAACAAAACCCAACAAAACCAAAACCTAAACACCCTGTGCTGGATCTCAGGGGGAAGGTGGCACAAGTACTGAGGGCTGACGACTCTAAATGACCCCAAAACTTTTTTGGGGTTTTTTTTTTTTGGCTTATCCTAGGCCTGCTTTGTGACTGAAACCCTGCAGAGCATGATCTGGACCTGCAGCCAAGGCTGGATTCACCTGCATGCTGAAAAATGAAGGAACTGACAGGAAGCTGAACCAAAACCTGGTTTCACTTCCAGGATGGATTGCTGGGGCTGGATTTCACCCTGAACCTGCAAAAATACAACCAGAGGGTGTGTCCAGCCCAGCTGGAGCTCTTGCAGCTCAGGGAATGCCACTCCTGCAATGCTCCTGAGCCATGGAGCACTCCTGGCTCAAGGGGAGGTGTCCAAGTCTTGGATCCCTCCCCTAAAAATCCTCTCCTTATTTCCTCCCTTACTGATTAGAAGCAAATAAACAAAAAGAGAGGGAGGGGTTGGGGAAAAAAAAAAATCAGATTACTGAAATAACCAGAATACCGAAATTTATCTGCCTTTTAAGAGTTTAACCAGATTTGATTATCTGAATAAGAGTATTTGGATACGGTTCAAATTCCAGGGTACACAATTCCATTCTGCTTATCACGAATCCCATTTGCCACTGCATATGGTTATTCTAATTACCCGAGTGCTATTGTGTGCTCCTCTGCTGACAAGGGCTCACTGTGCTCCTCAGCAGGCTGGGAAAGGAGGGAACACACAAATAAATTCCCTTTTCAGCCCTCAGTGGGCACCACGAGACTCCAAGAGGTCTTACAGGTGCCCTCAGGCAGCAATAGGAGTGAGAAATGGGGGCAGCATTTTGAGGGAGAAAAAGATTTGCCAAATATTAAAATAAAAAGAATAAATAAAAATAAAAAAGGAGGAGATTTGGGGAAGCTTTGCTTCCTCAGAGAAGAACTTCTGCTGCTTTCAAGGGAAACAAGCACAGCAAAACCTCCCCAGACGCAGCCATGCAGGGGGGTTTGTTTTTTACCTCTAAAGCTGCCACTCTGCCCGTTTCCAGAGAAATGCATTCATTAAGGGGCTGATTTCTGCAGAGATATTGGGACATTTTGGGGTAATTCCTAGGTCCAGGTGCTCTGGTTTGATTCCAGCAGTGCCTTCCTTGCCTTTCAGTCCCCCTGCAGCCCCCAGGTGTGTGAAGGGCTCAGAGCCTCAGCAGCTCTGTGTGCATCAGGGAGGGGTGAAGGCAGCTCTGTGCACCTGGATCAAAGCTGCTGCACAAATGCCAGCTCCTTGCCCACAACATGAGTGAGAATAATAAAAAACACCTTGTAGGAAATGCACAGGTAGGAGCTGCACAGACTCCAATCATTCTCGTCCAGCCTAAAAGGAAGACACATTTCAAGGTTCTTCACATCATTTTGTCAGACTCCAGTTTCACTCGAGAACTCAATGAAGTGCAGTGGAACACGAGCAGCAGCAAAGAAATACAAATTCAGGCTGGAAACACAATGCAGGGCTTTTCAAAAGGCTGGAAAACAAAGGGGCAGGGGCAGAATATGGGAGGCTGCAGCTGAAAAAGGACAAGGGGGGCAGTTTAACAAGAGACAAACTGAAATGCATTTTAAAACTCAGGAAGAACAGGTTTTGTTGGGTTTGTTGGCTAACCTGAGCTCAGAGCAGCATCAGCAGCATCCTCCCTGCACAATTCCTTGAACCTGTCCCACAGAGCTGAGGCTGCAGCGTCCCCAAAGTCACCCCAGAAACCCAGGAGCAATCAGCAGACGTGCTCAGCCTCAGAAAGAGCTCCCTGCTCCTCCTCCAGCAGCACGGGGCCTGCAGCTCACCCCACTTCTGCTGCCACTTCTCTGAAGTTTCCTTTCTCAGCTTCCAGCTGTGTTTAGACCAAGACTCTCACCAAAAGGAGGTAAAAAAAATCAAAAAAAAAAAAAAAATCAGATATTGATCAGCAGGTCCCAACATATTCAGAGAGAAACTGCTCTAAAATATTTTACAGATAAGAAATTAAAAATCTGTTTCTTCTTTCCTCTTTTAGGATTCAAGTATTGATTTCCTTATTAAAAAAAAAAAAAAGCCCAAACCAAGTGGTGGTACCTCATTTTGGGACATATCTGACCCAATCCCCTGCCAAGGGTCTTCTGGGACTCTCCAAGCATTGTCACCTGAAGTGCCAGGATATCCATGACAAATTCCAGGTTTTTCTCAGCCCATTCTACCACAAATGGCATTTGCAGAGGAGAGCCCACCCTACAGAAATTTGGATTTTATTGGGTTTTACCAGCTCATTTCTCCTTGGAGCTCAGACTAAACCAGCCCATGCTTCCCTTGGAGCCAGCACGTGGGAACCCAAAGCCACAAGCATTCACAGCATTTAAAAAAACCAACCTCAAACCAGCAGAGATAATTCACTGATCTTCTGGAAAAAACATTTTTTTGCTGTCACAGTTTCCTCCTGCTTCCACAGTGAGCCCCTGCTCATCCCATCATGGATGGAACAACGTCCACCCTCAAAATCCCAAAGGAGAGCTCGACTCCGGGTCCCTGTTCTGGGTAAAATCCCACCACAGAAAGGTCCAGGAGCAAAAGTTCTGCTGGAAACGACTCATCAGCTTTTATTCCTTGATTTCCCATCCAAACATTTGGGGAATATTGAGGAACAGCTTTTGTACCCAACTTTAAAACACACAGGATGTCAAAATGCAACTTTTCCCCTTTTTTTTTTTAAACCTAGTTCCAGCTCACAGGGAGAAAGAAGAGTGGTTGGACTTCTCTGACTTCATTTCAATATAATAAATTAAAAACTTCTATAATAAATAGAAAACACATAGAAAACCCTGGAAATTCAGCAAAGAGGGGAAAAAAAAATCTTTTGGCCTACAGCAGCGTGTGTCAAAGCAGCCAAGTTCAAACCCAGAGAAATTTAAAAGTGGAAATGCAGAGCAAATCTTTGGTGGAATTAACACTGAAAGCTGCTGGAAAGAAATAGTCAGACTTTATTTTGAGTTTACAGGCTAATTATTTTCATATAGGATCTGTACATTGGGGTTTTAAAAAAAATGACTTTTTCAAAAATAATTGTTCCACTCTCCCAACTTTAAAGGTTACTTTTGCACTGCCTGCTTCCATGGTTTTTTTCCTGCCCTACCACCTCTTTTTGGACTTTCCAGCATGGTTATTTTCTCTTAAAAACTACTTGAAAAGACACAAATACCATGAAATTGGGAGGAATGGGGTTCTATAATAAACTGATTTTTGAGATAGGAGTTGGAGGGCCAAGCCCCTCCCGTGCCAGGGAAGGGATTCCAAGTTCCTGGATATAAAGGAGGAGAAGGGAATGCTCCTCTCACAAATTGCTGGACTAAGCAAGGAAAGATCAGCTCCATGTTACTTTATAAATGAAATTATTTTATCTGTTTCAGAATTAACAGGGGTGGGATTGAATTTCTTCAGCCTGATGCCAAACAAACTCCCCCCATCCCCTTTTCCCTCAGCACCAGCCTCAAGCACACAGCCCTTGGCACGAGGGGATTTCAGCCCTGCCCAGAGCTGAAAGCTGAGCTGATAATTGCAGGGTGAGATTTTCACTCCACTTTTATATTCCTCTAAATAATAATAATAATAATAAAAGAAAATAAAAATAAAAGAGGGAGGAGGAAAAAAAAAAAAAGGAAGGAAGAGCAAAGGATATTTGGAGGTGAAGTGCAGCAGCACCCCAGGGTGCAGGTGCCAGCCAGCCACAGACCTATAGATACAAGCTTGTGTGGATTATGAGCACAAGTTCGGATCTACGGGTTTGTGGCAGCAGGCAGGAACTCTGCTGGCACTGCCAGGGTTTGGGGGTCACTTTTGTGGGGGGATGGAAAGAGGAAAAGCCTTTCTGCAAATGGAATTTCCGAGTTTTAGCCAGGAGACTTGGTTGTCTCAACACCTTAAAGCCCCTGAGAGGCTTTAATAACCCAGAGTGGGTTATTGATTTTTGTTAGGACATAAAGCCACAGATTCCTGCACTCCCGTGGGAGCCTTAAGAAAATCAGCAAAATGAAAGAAAACAAAATAAAATTTCAAACCAACCAAAATGAAGCTGATCTGTGTTTCTTCCTCACAAGCACTTTGCTGGACACAATTTTCTGGTGATTACACAGTACTGAGGTTAACAAGAATTGAATTAACAAGCAGCATTGGAGATATATCACTAAAACAGGGTAGGAAATTATCCAACAGCAAAAATTTGGGATAGAAACAGAATTCCAATCCACAGCCATCCCCTCACCCTGCAAAAAGTAGTTTCCATTCTGGCTGAAGCAGGAATAACTGCGTGAGAGTTGTTTTAACTTTCAGAGAAGTCATTACTGGGCTGAGGTTCTACTTTAATTCTATTTTTAAAGGCAAAAAACAAACTCCCTCTCACTCTGCTAAACAAGCTGGAAATTCCCTCTGACCCCAACCCTGCGTTTCCCCCACACAGACAAATATAAAAGTTCTTTAGGAATTTTCTAATAAAGCTTGGAAAGCAAAGTTTTGCCCCCACAAGCAGGGGGCGTCCCCTCCTGCCCTGAGGTTCCCAGGTTTTCTTTCCTGTGGAAGGAATATTTCCCATTTTGCTGGTGGGGAGTCAGGCTGGAGAGCAGCCTGGCTGGGAGCTGGTGGAGAAAATCACTGAGATCAATTCTTGCTCAAAGTGTCACCAATTTTTCACTTCTCTTCCTTCAGGAGACAAATTATATCAATGCAAGTTAATATTATCTTCTGTAAAAATCAAACAAGCACCACCAGGAAAAGAATTTTGCTATTTGGATGCTGTTAGAAATTTCTCCTTCTATTTTTTTTTAATTTTTTTATTTTTTTGGTGCAGGTTCTTAAAATAAATCACTTCAACCTTTCCAGCCTGGTAAATATGCAATTATAAAATACAATTTTTCCTTTATTTGGAATCGCTGGGTGGCAAGAAACTCCTGTTATAGATGTTAAACTTTTACCATCTGCCCAAAGGCTATCTAAATCCATCCTCCAAGTTTAGATTCCTATGCTGACACTCACCTTAAAAGAGTCCAGCTTTCCCCCAAAGTTTTCAGCAGCCAAAATTGGTGCTGCAGCATCTTTAAAAATCCATGCAGGCTTTCCTGTTGGAATTTTGGGGTGGAGAATCTCTGTCCCTGCAGTGGTCAAGGCTGGAGCGGGGCTGGGAGCACACAGATCGTGCCCTCCTTGGGAACAGAGCTGCAAATGGAACACAACAAATGTTACCCTGCCAAAAATAACCCCAGCCCTCCACCACAAAGCTCATTTATTGCAGGGAACCTCAGGTTCAAACCCAGGTTGCCCAGCAGGGCCTAAAGGTAAAATATCAGGGATTTCTTCTCATGGCAGGGAATTTTGCCCTCAGTCTCAATTGTGGTGCATCAGGCAGAATGTTTGCTTTACATTCAGTACGTTCATTTTAACCCTAATATTCTTTACATCCAGTTATGTGCATGAAGTGAGCTGATTTGAATGGCTCTGGCAGAGAAACACCTGATTTTTTTTTCATATGAGATGATCTCACTGGAATACCCAAGGCAGGGAGGAAGTTATGCTTTCCTCACTTTATCTATTTCCAAAAGTTTTGTTTGTTGGGGTTTTTTTTGTTGTTTTGTTTTGGGGTGGGTTTTTTGGTTTTTTGTTTTTTATTTCCCATTAATTCCTGGGCTAATCTCCATTCCCTGTAAAATTTGGGTGGCTTTTGCAGGGGCCACGTGTCCCCAGCTCTGCCTGGAGGGAACACCCTGAGCCAGAGCTTGGAGGAGAGCTGGATTTGTTGGGAAAAGCCACCCTTTTTTCCCAAAAGCCTGAAGAAGGCTGATGCCTGCTGCACCTCCCACTCCCCACCTGATTGGCTTTTCCAACACAAAAGGGAAGAAGGAGATTTGGGATCCAGAGCTTCACTCAGGGAAGGAAAAAATGGGAGAAAAAGGGGAAAAGCAGGCAGAGCTATCCCTGGAAAAGCTCCAGAGAAATCCCACAGTAAATGTGATCGTGCCCCTCTGCATTCCTGGGAGCCCTGGAGGAATGGGGCACAGGGATGGCATTCCATGGCACCTGGGTGCTGGAAAGGACAAATATCCAGGAACCAACCTGCTCCTTTTGGAAAACAAACTCACAGACAAGCTTTGAGACAGCAGGTTGAGAAATGCAGCAGCAAACCAACAGTTCTGTTTGCTGAAAAATGCAGATCTTTAATTTATTTATTTTTTTTAATGGGCTCTGCTTTTTAAACAGGAATTTCACTTGTATCCAAAATATTCAGGGGGATTGAAGGAGAGCCGTGGATTTGCCAAGATGTGGGGCTGGAAACTTTTCCCCCCACTGATTAATCACAGAGCTATTGTACCTTGTGAAAACCTGATGAACATACACACAGTGGCAGAAAATCCATCAGAAGCAAACAAATCAATCAGCATCAGCCTGCATTTGCCTCGAATGCTAAGATTACACATAAAAAGTTTCAACCTGTACATGGAGGTATTTATATTCAGGTTTCTGATATCCTTATGCTGAGCCTGCTTTGCTTTGTTATTAATTTCACAATATCAGCGATCACAGGATCAACAAGGCTTTGGTACGTGGGACAGCAGAAAATACAGAATATTTTTGTCAGTAACAACCCAAGATAAAGCTGGTGTTTTAGAGATTTATAGCCAAAGGGATATAGAGGGAAATATGGAGAAATAAAACCTCTAAAGACCTAACACTGGGGTTTGATCTGTGGGTGGTTTTCTTGCAAACCACAAAGCAGAAATGCCCTGTCCAGGAAAATTGATCACTACGGAATGCATTGTGTGCCTGAGCAAAAAGCTGTTTGCAGCCATTTCGTTCTTCTGCCCCGAAATTCAGGCAAATAAGAAATACAAATACAATAAGAAATAATTCCCATTCTTTCCCCAGTTTTAACCCCAATGTAATTAGGCCTATAAATATATATATATATATATATATATATATACACATACATGCACTCTGTCCTAGCTTTAAAGAGCAACTCTTTAAGGATTTCTGTGCTTAAAAAATTAAATTATTGAAGGAATTTGAAGGAAAAGGGAGAGACTGAGTGGGAATCCAAATTACCTCAGCAGCAGCAGCAGCAGCAGCATTCTGCAGGATTTCCTATGGAACGTGCGCTGCCATATTGCTAGGCCCAACTCCTCGGGAACGGATTCTGGAAGACAAAATATTTATGGATATTTTCATGGCATATTTTCAAGGAATGGATGCTGTTTCCCTACAGCCAGAGGCTACAGCTTCAGGAGCAAAAGGAACAGCCGAGCTCCTACGAGAGAAATTACCCTCCCCACCTCGCAATATCCTCGTTTTTAAATTCGGTTTTGGGTGATTATTTTCCCTGCTCCACCTTGGATCAAGCCAGGAGTGAAACAAAACATTCCCTGCAACACGACCACTGCAGAAACCTGCCAGTCCCGTTCCCACCAAAACCATCCAGGAAAAGAAAGAAACGGGGAGGCAGTTAGCAACACGCACCAACTCCTGCAAGTGATTAGTTCTCATCTCCAGATCCTTATCCCAAAAGTCCAGCTGGAGAAAGCAGAATCAAAGAGGAGCATCGTTACCTGCTCTGGAGGAGACCAAGCAAGCTTTTTTAAGCTTGTTGACTCTTTTAACAGTGATACAAGGAATAATTATTGCTCTGTGCCGGCGCGATTGTTAAGAGAGGAGAAGCCCCGGGTTGTGGTGGCTCCGTGGATGCTATTCTTTTTGCACCACAGCAGGATTCTTGGCTGCCACTCCAAGCTGCTTTCACTTGCCAAGTTTTAAGATGCCGGTTTTGCCTTTCATTTTATTGTTCCTTTCGCAACGTTAAAGAGCGACTTTAAAAAAAAACAACAAAAAAACCCCAAAAAACAAAACAAAACAAAAAAAGAAAACAACACAAAAAAACCAAGCCATGCACAGCTGCTATCGGGGAAGGGGGGAATTATTTGAATTTTGCACAAGAATGGAGATGAGGAAGGAGAGCGCTGTGATGTAACCACAACGACACCCACAGAAATATTCCCAGTATTGGGGGGGACGGGCCAGCTCCCGAGACCAGGGAAGAAGAAAACCTAAAACCAGCCAGACCCACGAGCAAGCACAGCAGAGGGAGGTTGATGCTTCTCCCTGCTCCCAGCACCACCACCTCGATTTTTAATCCGCTCAGGGCTGTTCCTCCCCACTGAGGATTCCGTCCAGGGGGTGCAGGGATGCTGAGATGGGGAGCAGCCTCCTGACAAAAGGATTTCCCCCTGCACACGCCCTCCCAGCCCACCCCACCCTTTTTCCACGATGGGATTCACCCATTCCCAAACATCCCGGCCTTTCTTGGACGCGATGCCACCGGGAAGAAGCTCCACGGAAAAACCTCCCGTCCCAACTCCCTGCAGGGTCCTCCTCCAAACACATTCCTTCAGCGTAAGCCACTGAATTTCATTTTTAAAAATTCCATTTCTAATCTGTCAGTAGACCAATTTAATTTTTTTAAAAATTTTCCCTGTTTTTTTTTTTAATTTTTTAAAAAATTTATTTAGATTTTTTTTTTTTTTTTTTAATCACCACTATTTTTTAAATCCCCAACTTCGCCGCCGAGGAGTTGATTTATTTCATTTTCCTTGACGTAGCAACAAAACTCCCGGGACTGGTGCCAAGGCTCGAGCGCATTTAAATGAACAAACAGCAACAAAAAAATTAGTTTGTGATCCTGAATATTAAAAGTATGATGGGGGTTATGCTCTGTGTACACTGTAAAGCACAGGATAATGGAGCTCTGAGCAACTTGGTGCTGCAGATGTTGGAGGGAAACTCCAGATGTGGGCAGGGAAAATCCCCTCTCAGCTCCTTGGGTGCAGTCTCCTTTTCCCAGAGCAGAGGTGCCTGTTTATCCCCAAAATGGGAGCTGTTCCCAACTCGCAATCACCGAGGTGCAAACAGCCCTGCCACCAGCTGTTGGGTGTGCAGAGCTTCACAGAAGCAGCAGATGAAGCCAGCCCCCAAATATCACATTCGAAGGGAAAACCCAGACTTCCAGACCAAGTTTCTGTGCAAACCCACCAAGTCTCGAACAAAAGCAGCGTGGATTAATAAAAGGGGGAGAGAAAAACAGAAGCTTTGTTCTAAAGTGGAAGCAGAAGATGTGAAATTTCAAAATCAGATGGCTGGGGCTGTGATTTCTTTCATTTAAATGAATTGATCTGTTGCTAAACTGCTGCTCTGGTGCCAAGAAGCTCTTAACTCCTTCGGCTCAAAGCCTGCTGCGTTTTGCTGCTCCCTCTCTCCTCCCGAGCAGGCAGCGATTAAATCAGAGGGGAGAAGTGAAAAAGGGAGTGGGGAAGGAAAAAAATCCTGAGAGCATGGAAAGGAAACCCAGAAGAAAAAGGAAACCCAGCACAAAAGAGTCCTGGAGCTTCGGGAGAACTTCTGCTGGACAAACAGCCAGGCTCTGCTGCTGCAGCGCTCCTGGAGCTCGGAGAGGAGACGGAAAGGCCTTGGAGCTCCACAGCTGCACCTCCAGCAAGAGCTCCGGGGTAAAGCCACCAGGAGCAGGGCTAGCAGCAAGGAAAAAACCCCAAACCCCTGAAATCCCTGAGCTGGTTCGTGGCAAAGCTTCACTTACCGAGAATGCCAAAGCATTTCCAGCAGAAGCCCCTTCCCTAGGCGTGGGAAAGGGAACAACAAAATGAAAGAGCTCAAAACCAGCCCTAAAAAATAGCTGCTGGGGTAAGATTTTGGGTGAAAGTTCCCACTGCTTTTCCACTTGGTTTTGGGGTTGTTTTGGCCATTATAAAAAAAAATAGAATTAAAAAAATTAATTAAAAAAAATTGAAGAGTGACATGTTATAATTAGAGGTAATTCCACGGGAAAAGTATTTATGTATAGGGAAGAAAAAAAAAAAAAAGGAAAAAAAAGGATAAAAAGGGAAAACAATAAAAGAAAAATATATTTCTATATCTCTATATCTCCCACTTTCCACTTCTGCTGCAGTTCCCCCTAAACTGCTTCTGCTTGCTCCAATCTGCTGCCTGCTTAACAACGGAATGACAGGCAACATCTGTTTGTATAGGAGCCAAGATCAAGCCTTCAAAACGTTTTTTGGCTCAGTTTCTCTTTTTTTTTTTTCTCTTTTTCTACCCCCTCCCCTCTGAAGAAAAAAAAAAAAATAGAAGCAAAAGAAAAAGCACCCAGGAAGATTTTGAAACAACTCAAGTGAGGCTGCAAGTCTTTTCCCCTTGAGTTATTTCAAGGTACAGGACTTGGAGGAGAAGTCTTTGCTTCTCTCCACCCTCCTCCCCTGCTCTCCCCACCCTTCAGCCTCTCTCTTGCCCCATGCTATTAATAAAATATCACACAAACTGGGGGAAAAAAAATATAATCCAACGTACCTTGATCCCTAAAAGGCCACTCCCTCTATGGGGAGGGAGGGGGTTCTTCAGGAGGCAACTAAAAAAAATTGCACGGGGAGGGGAATTTGGGATTCAGGGACAGGCTTGCCACAATCCTCTCACCCTGGTGGTTTTTTTTTTCCTCCTCTCCTCCATTTTACAGACTGTTAAATATATTGTTTGCAAAATCAAAGGGGTTGTTATGAAATTAAAAAAAAAAAAAGAAAATAAAAGAGATGGGGGTGATTAAAATAAATAAGTTTAAAAAGAAAAAAAAATTTTAAAAAATCAGCCCGGCTCCAAATACAATTCCAGTGAGTAACAATGTCAGGCTACTGCCAATTCTGTGGCAAATCGGGAGAAAGCACAATAATTCCACATGCTGAGATGTGAACAACTGGAAAGGAACCAACTCTGGGGAAGTCACAATGAAAACTATCCCAGTGCCCCCACCCCCAGCCCCTCTGCCACCCTTCTCCGAGGGTACGGGGGGGGACTCTCTCCAGGGGCAGGGAAAAAATAAAATAAAATAAAATTAAGCCGCTAATTTAACAAAAGGAAAAGGCAAAACAACACCAAGACCGTCAACGGACGCGGTTTAAAAACTCAGGGAATGTTTTATTCGCTGGAGATTCGGGACAACGCTGCTCCCTGCACATGTATGAGGGGGAAAAAAAAAATAAAAAGGGGAAAAAATAATAAAAAAAAGAAAATAACCAGACAAGTTGCTAAGGAGACTTGTGTAAACTGGGAATCCAGGCACATTTCTGGCCTTTCCCCCCATATTCCATCTCGTATTCCGAGCACGCACCACTGCGGCACGGTTGCACCAATGCACTGCATTAATCTTGGCCTTAAACGGGGCTGCCTGGCAGAGCAGAGCGTGGCTCTGGATCATCTTTCAAACTTAACAAGTTAAAGGCAGCCAGGGTGGCGGTGGGTGGGGAGGGCCGGGGGGGCGGGGACCTCGCTGCTGAATATAAAATATTGGAGCCCAGCTTAGTAAGGGAATTTTAAAGAGGAAGTGTTCTCCGGGCAGAGATAGAAGGCTGCGAGGCTCTCGCTGCGTCTCTCTCTCTCTCTTTCTCTCTCTCTCTCCCACTTCTCCTGACAAAATCCCCCTTCCCTGGCAGATGTCTGAATCCCTGCCAGATCTAACAATGTCCAAGGCACTGGCTGCCACCAGACACTGGGGCTCGTTCTCCCAGCACGCCGGGGTCACGTATCCATATTAAACAACCTCCTTGTGCTCCCCCCTCTTCAGGGCCTGCTCCCAAAGCAGACTTTGGATGTGATATTGTCACCTTCCACTTTTAGGAAGGGACAGATCAAATCAAAGCCTGAGCTATTTGTGCGTGGTGCCTGCTGACCTTGGCTGGGACAGGATTAAACTTGGTGGGGTTTTGTGGGGTTTTTTTTGCTGTTCCTTGATTTGGCTGCAGGAAATCCATCTCTTTTTTTAAGCTCTCCTTCCCTCTCTTCCTCATCTCAAATCCTCTGCTGCTGGTGGAGAGCTCGGTGGGATCATCCAACACCTGCTTTTCCTGCTCCTTTTGTGCACTGGGGGGATGAGGATCTCCAAACTCACAAGAGAAATCCAGGAACTGACAAAACCAAGAGCAGCACACTGGGGAAAAGCCAACTCCATGGGCTGTGCCTTGGAGCATTATCCCACTTTCAGGGGCTGGAATGAGGTGGGCTTTAAAGCCCCATCAAAGCCAAGACCATTCTGGGGTTCTCTGAGTGAGGGGTTCTCCTGGAGGCAGCACGTTCCACCACAGTTCCCTATGGAGCATCATCTTTGCTTTCCACCCAGAACAAAAGCACAGGAGATGGAATTCCCTGTGCTCAGCCTCAGAGGCCCCTGTGGATGTCACCCCAGCCAGGAGAATATTCCATGAGATGGGGATCAACATTTTAACTCACCTGACTGCTTGTCTTGCTTTGGGGAGAAACCACCTAAAAGAAAAACACCAACAAGTTAAAACTGTTCATTTGAGATTTAGTTTTTGTCCTAGCAGTGAAGGAAAAAGCAAAAACTCATCACAAAAACGTGAGTTTTGAGTGTTTCTCTGAGTTAAACAAAAGCCCACAAAACAAACATTCCCCTTTCCTCTGCTTTCTTGTTCCTTTGTACAGGCTGCTGCTCCTGTCCCAAACCCAAAAATGTGGGGTTGAGGCACCTGCCTTGGGGTGCACACAGCTGGAAGGAGGCTGAAGGGGTTGCTGAGGCTTGTGAAGGACAAACAGCTGGAATGAGGCTGAAGGGGTTGTTGCAGGAGGTTTTCCCTTCCACAGCAGAGCCAGGAGAAGGAATCAGGCCACAGCTCCTCATGGCCATGAGGAACCAGCTATTTTAACTGAAAATCAGTGAAATTGGTACCAAGCAGACACTGGGCTGGACTGGGGCTGCCCACACACCTCTGTCCCCTGGAGGAGCTGCCTGCAGACCTTCAGGCAGCCCAGGTGAGCAGGGAAAGCATTCCTTGCCTTTGCCTCCTGCAGCCACCTGCAGCTCTCCCTTGAAAACCTCTCCCTGCAAAGCAGAACCCCCCAGCTCTGCTGGGGCTGGCTCAGCCCTTCCTGCCCCTAGAAAAACCCCAAAAAGGAGCCCTGGGCAAAGCTCCTGACACACAGAGCACCTGAAAGGCACCAGAGTGGAGAGGAAGCTGAGCAGCAGCAAGAAAAATCCCTTTGAACTGACAGAGAGGAGGTTTAGTTGGGGTTCTGGAGAGGAATTCTCACCCTGGGAGGGCGGGCAGGTGGCACAGGGTGCCCAGAGCAGCTGGGGCTGCCCCTGGATCCCTGGCAGTGCCCAAGGCCAGGCTGGATGGGGCTTGGAGCAGCCTGCAACGTGTCAGGGTGGAACTGGCTGAGCTTTAAGATCCCTTCCAACCCAAACCATGCCACGACTCTCTGAAGAAAAGCAGAAGAGGCAGAAAGCTGCTAAACCCCACTGCAGGTGCAGCACCAGGTGCTTTTTTTTTTTTTTTTTTGCCCACTTCCAGGCCCTGAGGTTTTCAGAGGAATTTCTGCTGCTGAGGTTGACTGAGTGGGGCTACATTTTTGTTTTGGTTGCCAATTGGAAGCCACTATTTTTATCCACAAGTCCCCCAAAGCATCTGTTTCCCTGGAGCTATTTAAGATTTCCTTTTATAAGACCTACTTAGAGGTGTATCATTATTTTTAAACGTTACTCTGTGCAGCCACACTCCCATTTTATCATCATTACAAGTGTCATTATCCCTGCATTTGAACTGGGTAATTTAAAGGAGAGATAAAATCCTTGCAGGGGGGCTGAGAGCTGCTTCCCCTCCAGCAAATATTTTGGGATAATACCTGCCACATGGAACAAGCTGGTGCATCCCAATGAAAGGAAAAGAAATCCCAAGTTATCTAGGGGGGAAAAAAAAACCAAACCCAAAAAAAACCCCCAAAGAACAAACCAAAACAAACAAACAAACAAACAAAAACAAACAAAAACCCCCAAAACAAACAAACCAAACAAACAAACACACAAACAAAAAAACTCAAAAACCTGTTTGGAAGCATCCACAGGGTGGACAAAAAGAAAACCCCACTTTAGTGTTCCTGTAATGCAGCTCAGGTCATTGAATGGAAGGAGTCTTTTCCCTTCTGCAGTTTCCCTCATGGATCCACCTTCCTGCTCCCAATGGCCATGGGGGTTTTTTTTGCCTCATTTCCAAGGAAATGAGATTTTTCTCCAATCTCTCCCTACAGCAGGCAAAACACACCTTTTTTTTTTTTTTCTTTTTTTTTTTTCTTTTTTTTTTTTTTTCTTTTTTTTTTTTCCTTCTTTTTTTTTTTTTTTTTTTTTGTTACAGGTACCACAATTTGGGCAAAGAAGCACCAGACCCAAATTCTCCAGCTCTGGGCTCAAGCTGAGGCAGAGCAGGAGCAATGCCTGGAACTGCAAACACTCACAAGTGCCATGAAACACCACCAGGATATGCAGAATTTCCACTCCTGACAAGCAACAGCCCAAATTTGACCTAAGGCTGCAGATATTTGTAATAAAAGCTGACTCACTGTCCCAGAGCAGGTTAAATGCATCAAGGGGGGAAGAAAATCACTTGTTATGAATGGTTTGGATTAAATTTTTCACACCTGTCAAGGCTTTCTAGCAAGAAATTTTGACCTCTACATGCCCTGCTGTAGAAATCCCACAGAGAAAAGAAAATTTACCTTCTCCCTACCTGAAATTAAAGCTGTGATAAAGAAACCAAAAGCAAATTTTAACACCAAAACAGGGCAGCTGATCCTGTAAACTCTTCTGGACACACAAACCTTCAAGTACAAATTAATTTAGCAGAAAATAGATGTTGACACACCTAAAGAAAGTGTCCAGAAATTGTCCTTCCTTCTTCCCTTCCCTCCTGTCAGGGACCAGGAGGACAAACCTTCATCCATCACACTGTGACACTGGCTAAGAACTTCTTCAATTAAGCAGATTTCAAAGACCAGAACTTATTAAATACAGCTTTGGAGGTACAAAATTAATTCCTCTTTACACTGATCCTTTCAGCATTGCTCATGGACACTCATTCTTTGGGAATTTAACCAAAGCCAGGGAAAAATGTACCCTGACTTCATTTCCTGGCGTTGCCACCCCTCAGTCACTGATGCAGGCTGTCCCTCACTGTCACCAGGCTGAGGAAAGGGCATTAATTCATGTCCTTCAAACTTTCTGAGCTTTTTGTCCTTGATTTCCAACTTTAAACTGTTTCCACCTTGTGGCAGGTGGGGCTGGAATGCTATTTTAACCCTGGATTGAAGGATTTCAGGAGATTACCTGGATGATCAGTTCAATTCACTGCTGAGATGGTCAGAGGCAGAGGATGGGAGCAAGGGGAGCAGCAGAGATCTGCAGGAGCTGACAGAGGAAGTGAGCAGCACAGCCTGGAATTTATCTCACATCTCTTGGTTCCAGTCCAAATGCTTAAACCACAACATCATCCTCAGGCCTGGGACACCAACAGAACCTTTAACCCTCGTGCTGGAACCTCCTGAAGCATTTTCCATCATTTTTACAGCAGAGGTGGCCTCCAGGCTGGGGCAGGATCCTGATCTGGCTGCTCAGGGTTGGAGGAACCCAGCCCCGTTTGGGGTCTCAGCCCATGCTGAGTTTAATCTCAGATTTGGGCATTTCTGCCTCAGCTGGGCTAGGGCAGTTTGCTGGGAGCTGAAAATGGGGAGGGAGAACTTTTCAGATACAATTTCTCACTGGGAGAGTGTCCCCTGTGAGTCCTTTCCCCTTGGGAAAAAACCTGAATGGGAACTTTACAAATAACTTGATAGTAATGAGAATAATTTTAAAGTAATCTTTAAGCACAAATTGACAGTTTTTCATGGAGATTTGTGGGGAGGAAAGGTTTCTGCTGTCCAGAACTTTGCTTTAGTAGGTATAAAAACACTGCCAGCCCAGTGCCCTTCAACACAGACCCGGCCACAAAATAAAATGAAATATATGTAGATTATCACAGCAAGAGTGATGGCTGGGAGGGCAAGGAGGAGGAGGCAGAGAGTGTCCATTTCCTCAGCTAGGGCACTCCAATCCACGGCTCTGCAGCCAGGGATACCTCCACCATTCCCCACCGTCTGGAGTGAGGCAGCAGCAGTTCTGGGAATGTCAAAGAGCTGACAGCACACATGGAGGGGGCTCCTCATAGCCCAGTCACCCAAGGAGGTGGGTCACCCACCCTGGGGATGATTCACCCACAGCCAAAAGCCAAAACCCCATCTCCTGGGCTGCTGGACACAGGCACAGCAGAGTGCATCCCTCCTTCCCACCACCCTGTCCCAGGCTGGCTGCAGAACTCACCTGTGCTGAGAGGACACAGGGCTGGAACAGGCTGAGGAAGCTGCTGCCAAAATCTCTGGAGGAACCCCTGTCTGAGGCTACAATGCCAGGTGTACCCAGCAGTGTGTGTTCTATCACCAACAGCACCCCATAAAACCAGCTGGGGCAGGGTTCTTTCTCCCTTCCAGGACCCATCCTCCCTGTAGGGCTATCTGCTGCTCAAACCAGCTGGGGCAGGGTTCTTTCTCCCTTCCAGGACCCATCCTCCCTGCAGGGCTATCTGCTGCTCAAACCAG
>VZUI01044867.1:0-11381 GCA_013401135.1 Cettia cetti
CAAGGTGCCCTGCGTGGGGGTCAGCATCGGCATCGAGCGGATCTTCTCCATCCTGGAACAGAGACTGGAGGTAGGTGATGCAGGCAGTGCATTGGGGAAGGCTCTAGGGAGCAAAATATTGTTTGTCAGAGGTCTCCAGCTCCACAGTGCTCAAGGGAAAATAATTCTGGGGGAGAGCATGGCTCTTTGCATGCCTAAATATCGATGCACAGAAGACAGAGTCCTTTTCTGCAGCCCATCAGGGTGCAGGTGTGGGCAGCTGAGGGCAGCATTCCCTAGAAGATGTCAAGGAAATGTTAGAGACAGCCCTGAGCTCTGGCCCTGGCTCTCAGCTTTGTGCCCCAGTCACTTTGTTCTTGTGCCTTGCCTCTGAAGTTTTATGTCCTGGGGATTTTGAAGCAATGAATTTGGTAACAGTGTGAACTCACCGTAATAAACCCCAGGGAAGCCTCTGTGGAGATTCATCATTCTGTGTTTGGTTCCAAGCCCATGATTCCTAGCAAGTGAAGCTGAGGTAATATGTTTGGAAAGCTGTCCTGGTGCCTTGCAGGAGGTTGGCCAGGGTCCCCTAGGAACAGCAACACGCAGTTAAGTAGTGTCACAGCATGCAGAATCTCTGGGGGGCTCATTAAAGGTGCCCAGGTTGTCACTGACTGAGTTAAGGTCTGGGGGTAGATGAGGTGAGGCGTTGTGAGCTGCAGATTCCCATGGAGTCAGTCCCATGAATGGCCCATGTCTGTCCCTTCAGGCTTCTGGGGAGAAACTTCGAACAACGGAGACCCAAGTGCTGGTGGCTACACCACAGAAACACCTGCTTGCTGCCAGACTGAAGCTCATCTCCGAGCTGTGGGACGCAGGGATCAAGGTAAAGGAATGACTTGGGCTTGGCAGGGTCACAGGTGAGGGAGGGAGATGCTGAAGGGAGCTGTAGCACAGCAAGACCAACTCCATTAGTTGTGGGTCTCTCCAAGATGTGGGTCTGTCTGAGATCACAGAACTGTTCAGGTTGGAAAAGATCAAGTCCAACCTTTAGAGCTAGGCAGGCAGAGAAGAACAGCCCAGAGCAGTCAAGTGATTGTTGCAGGTTTGGTTTTGGTGCTTTACTGCAGGATTCATCAGAGTGAAGGTGGGTTAGTGATTCACCCTTCCCACTCCCTCCTAGGCAGAGATGCTGTACAAGAAAGATCCTAAATTGCTGAAGCAGCTGCAGTATTGTGAGGACACAGGGATCCCCCTTGCTGCCATTGTGGGGGAGCAGGAGCTGGCAGATGGAGTGGTCAAGCTGCGAGATGTTGCAACAAGAGAGGAGGTGAGGATGCCCTTTTACACCAGGTTTTAAAGTACTTCCAAACTCTAGAGATCACTGAAGAGCTCTGAGTTTTCCCTCAGCATTCCTTTGGGAAACCATTGCACATATCTATTGGGTGACTCCGGAAAACCAGTCACAAACTGCATTGGTATCCTCACTTAGTCCTTAAAAGTGCTCTTCTCTAATGCTGCTCTGTTTGCTTTGTAGGTTGATATCCCCAGAGAAAAGCTTATTGATGAGATCTGGAGGAGGCTGGAGCCCTGAGGGCTTCTCTGGCTGGAGCTGCTTGGCTGAACTGCAGCGCAGCTGGAGCCCTCCTGCAGCGCCCTCAGCCATTCACTGCCAGCTGCGGTCTGGGTAACATCCACTGGCCTAAGGCTCCCTGCCTCGCCTAAGGCACTGAGAACAGAGGAGTAAGAGGGTTTTAAAAGCTATAGACGGTGCAGTCACCAGGTTAACCTTCTGGTGAGCTTCTCTGAAGGTCAAGTTTGTGGGTTCCTAATACTGCAGTCCTTGTACCTGTACAGCCATTTCCATCACTCTAGGTGGTGGTGGCACAGATGATGTGGTGCAGCTCAAGCAGGATCAGGTAGAACTCCAGATTTGGGAGGGGGAATCCGTGGTGTGTTGGGCAGTTGCCAGCTCAGGACGTGGGGCGAGGGGGTCACTGGAAGGGCACCCCCGCCCCTATTCGGACTGCGGGGGCCGGTCCCAAACCGCAGCCGGGCGCTGCCGGCGGGCGCGGAGCTGCGGGACCGCCCTGGGGGGAGCACGTGTCCCATCCCCGAGGGACACAGCGAGCGGCTGGAGCAGCTGCGCAGGCTGCGGCGCGCGTGGACAGACTGTATTTTTATATATTAAACAAAACTCCGATAATAACCCCAAACCGCATCCTCCGCCTTTTGCTTCCCCGCTGTGGCGGCGCTGCGCGTGCGCGGGGCGGCGCGGGAGTTGCGCATGCGCGGCGCGGGCGCGGACTCGGCATGGCGGAGGAGGCGGCGGTGCGGGCCCAGGCGGAGACCGTGCGGAGGCTCAAACAGGACAAGGCCGATCCCGACGAGGTGCGGGGGCTGCGCTATTCCTGGGAGTGGGGCACAGGCAGCAGCAGCACGGGTGGGAGGGGCGGGGAATGAGAAGTGGGGCGCCGGCGGTGTTGGGATGGGGAAGAGGGGCTTGGGAGAGGGCTGCTGGCGGCGGGTGGGGAACTGGCAGTGCTGGTGTGGGGGCTGCTGCGCTGGGGCTGGCGGCAGTGGGAAGAGGGGTGTCGGGAAGGATGGGAGTGCAGGGCTGGGAAGGGCTGAGGGTGCAGGGGAGACTCGTGGTGGGAACTGGTGGTGCCGGTGTTTGAAGGGAAGGATGCTTGGGAGAGGCAGGATTGGGAGGAGGATGCTGGAAACCGCTAGTGCTGGTGCATGTAGTGGGGATAGGAATGGGGAGATAGCTGTGGATGGTAATCGAGGTCGTGGGAGTCAGGGAATGGTGGGGGTGTTTGCATTGCTGATAGGGGTGCTTGTGTGAGAAGTGGGAAGTACTGGAGAGGAACGGGTTATGTCCCTCGTGGTTGCCGAGAAATTGGGAATAGTGGGTGTATTGAGGTTGTGGAGTCAGGTGCGCTGGGAATGCTGAGGTTGAAGGTACTGGGGAAGGCAGTGGGCTGGGCCTGGTGGGTGGTCTTATCCCCAGCTCCCTCCTTGCTCCATTCCCAGATTGCAAAGGAAGTGGCAAAGCTGCTCGACATGAAGGCACAGCTGGGGGCAGATGAGGGGAAACAAAAGTTTGTGCTCAAGACCCCAAAGGTAATTCCCCACAGCCCACTCCTGTGCCCCTCTTTGTGCTTGTCCTTCCCCCATCACCCACCCAGCACCCTCCCCCACATCTATGGGCAAAAGTCCACCATGGCCACACCTGTCTTTGTTCTCATTTTTGTTTCCACTTTCAGTTTTAGTAGCAAGGGGGAGAGGAGTGATAAAGTCCTCTGCCAGCATTCAACCCAGATACCCACCCACCTTAGAGACTTCTGGGTGCTTCTGTGACATTCCAGTCACTGCTGGTGTGGTCAGGAAATTCCCTTCTAATCAAACTTTTTTTTGTAACTGCCCAGTGTGAGAGGGCTCATATCTGCCCATAGTCTGAGGGGCTGAGTAATCCCAATTTCTGAACGGGTCTGGCCAGCTGCTGGAGTTTCTGTGTCCCCTTGTGGAAGGACCCTTCCTTTACAAGTAGTTTTTCAGTCTCCAGTCCCCTAGGAATGGTGTCCATAATGCAATTTCTGCTGGAATACTTTGTAACCTGAATGTTTCATCACTGGCAGCTGATCAGAGACCACCTGCTTCCATGCTGTGGTGTGGAGACAGTTATGAATATGTTCACAAAGAAACCAGGCTATGGTGATGCCACTGACGTAGGAAATCACAGAAACATGGAATGGTTTGGGTTGGAAGGACCTTAAAGCTCATCTCATTCCACCCCCTGCCATGGGCAGGGACACCTTCCACTATCCCAGGTTGCACCAAGCCCTGTTCAGCCTGGCCTGGGACACTTCTAGGGATGGGGCAGCCACAGCTTCTCTGGGCAACCTCACAGGGAAGAATTTATTCCCAGTATTTATATGTCCGTTTGTCCATTTCCCTTTATGATACGTTTTGTTGAATGCAATTATGGTGTGATACCTGGAAAGTGGAAGGGTATTTCACTGTTTAACAGTGTGGAGAAGGGGATTTTGCAGCCCTGTTGAATGCCAGAGAAACTCAGTTGAGTTTCCAGCCCCTCTCAGGCTTGTCAGTGGCAGCTGAAGGCCACCTGAGTGATCTGTGGGTGGGGATGCTTCCTCCTTCCTAACTGGTTTTATAAAGTGGAAGTTGGAGGTCTAGCTAATTAACAATGATTTATGCATTACTGAGAGCATAAAGGGGGTCACTGAAATAATTCAGTGATCCTTGACACCAAAGAAATGGAAAGGGTGCATGGCCCTGTGCATTGTAGACAGACATTTTACAGGTGTTGCGTTTTGAAAGATGATTTTCCTCTGTGTTTGGAAATTGCAGAGCTGATGGTTGTTCCACAGTTTCAGAGCGCGTCTGTCTTCTGTTTCCACCTTTGGGATGGCTCGTTGGGCTGGGGTCTGGCTAATAGGTCTGGATCAGACCTGAGGACAGGTCCTGGTTGCAATGTCAGGCTCGAAAGTATTGAACTCTGGCTGCTGGATCTATTTTATCTCCTTTGTTTCCTGTACTGTGAACCTCCTGGCTTAGGTTTTGCTCTGCAGACCATGGCAAACTCTCTCTGAGCTGTGTCCTGATGTTTTCCAACGTTTTTAGTGCTGTTTACCAATATCTGGTGTCTGGTCTCTCTGGCTTTGTTTGCAGTATGGCAGCTTCTTCATCTTGCTTCTGGCATCTTTCTCATGCCTTGCCTCTTAGCCACAGTGTCCTTTGCTCCTTCCCTCCTGCCAGGGCACGCGGGATTTCGGGCCCAAGGAAATGGCCATCCGGGAGAGGGCCTTCAAAGCCATCATCTCCTGCTTCAAGCGCCACGGAGCCGAAGTCATCGACACGCCCGTGTTCGAGCTGAAGGTGGGTGAGCACACTGCAGGTTGGCTGAGCTGGTGAGCATCCTGCAGCTGAGAGTGTTGAGTTTCCTTCCTCAGTTCCTGGGCATTCTCCCTTCGTCTCCTTGTTTTCTGTGTGCTCTAGGGCTGATCCCCTGTCACTGAAGGTGCTGTTTGTTCGTGTGTTGTTTTGCTATAGGAGACGCTGACAGGGAAATATGGTGAAGACTCGAAGCTCATCTATGATCTGAAAGATCAGGGAGGAGAGCTGCTGTCCCTGCGCTACGACCTGACAGTATCCTGCCACAGCTGGTGCTGGGGGGCCTTGGCAGTCCTCCTTTTGGGGCAGTGCTGTCCTGAGGGGGAGGGGGGACCCCAAACTGACAGGGAGAGCATGAGCAGGCAGTGTGGTTCAGTGGGTGCAGAACCCTTGCTTGGTTATTTACTGTGTGTTGCTTCTGTTTGGTGAAGGAATGCTCAGAATCATGGAATATCCTGAGTTGGAAGTGACCCCAAGGATCATGGAGTCCGACTCCTGACCCTGCACAGGACACTCCAGCCATGTGCCTGAGAGCGTTTTCCAAATTCTCCTTGAGCTCTGGCAGGCCTGGTGCCACGACCACTTCCTTGGAGAGCCTGTACCCAACAACTTCTGGGGAAAGAACCTTTTCCTAACATCCAGCCTGACCCTCCCCTGGTACAGCTTCATGCCTCATGTGTGTGGAAGTAAAGAATATTGTCGCTGCTGATTTTCTCCTCCTTTGAGACAAGAAATTTTCCCAAGGGAGGAGAAAATTAGCAGTTAACAAGCTGAAAACTTCACAGACTCAAAAAATCAGACCTACAGAAGATCTCTACTGAGTATGGTTTCTCCCAGGAAGTGTTCCCAGGCCAGGCTGCTGTGAGACTGAGATCCAGCCTAAGGTCCTGCTGGAAGAAGCCTGAAGGGAACACTTGGAGGCAGCGTGTGTGGAGACCTCGGGGAGCTGTGCTAAGTCCAGCTGTCTCTGAGCAGTCCTTTGCCCCAGGGGTGCTGGGTGGGAGGTGGGGAGGAGCCAGCGCTGCCTGTGACTGATAACTGAGGGGGGTGATCCCTTCTTGTTGCCATCCTTAACTCTCTGTCTCAGGTGCCCTTTGCTCGCTACCTGGCGATGAACAAGATCACCAACATCAAGCGCTACCACATTGCCAAGGTGTACAGGAGGGACAACCCGGCCATGACCAGGGGCCGCTACCGCGAGTTCTACCAGTGTGTGAGTGTGGCTGTGGGCAGGGACCCTGCTGGGACAGGGACCCTGCTGGGACAGGGACCCTGCTGGGACAGGGACCCTGCTGGGACAGGGACCCTGCTGGGACAGGGAACCCTGCTGGGACAGGGAACCCTGCTGGGACAGGGACCCTGCTGGGACAGGGAACCCTGCTGGGACAGGGACCCTGCTGGGACAGGGACCCTGCTGGGACAGGGACCCTGCTGGGACAGGGACACTGATGGGCAGCGCTGTGGACACACAGCACCGTCAAAAGAACAGCTGTGTTACCCTTCCCTGTGCCTGTGGAAAGCTCTGAAGGATCCACTAGTCTTCTCCTTGGTGTGTCCTTATGAGTGTGAAAAACAGCTGGAGGGTGGGAGAGTGGTGTGACAGCTGTGACACGGTGCTGGCGTGGTGTGGAAATTTGTCACTGCCCCCAGGTCTTTGCACTGAATGGGAGGGCAGCTTCTTGCTTCATCCCACAGTGCTTGCTGCATGGCTGGTGGGGAAGAATTCCCTTCTGATTCCAAATCTGGCAATAGTTTGGCTCTAGGTGTGTTAGCAGGACATACAAACCAGGTAAGGCAGTAGCATACGCTACTTCCATTCCCTGTTTAGTCAATTTTAACTTCAAAGGAAGGGAAAACCCAGAGGCCAAATTATAGAACAAGTAACAAAGCAATTTCCTTCATGGCTTTCTCGTAGTAGCCCCAAGGAACAGTTTTGCTCTACTCTACTGAAACAGTCCCCAGGGACTCATATTGCAAACAATTTTTTTTGATTGAGAATATTCCTACTTCGTTATACAACCCCTGGGAATACCTTCCAGCTTTGGCTTGGTGATTCCTGTTTCCAGATGACTTGGGGACATTGCCTCCTGTCTCATCTCCTACTCCAACATCTCACTCCTAGGATAGCTAGAAATGGTCTTCTAATATCCAAGCTGAACTTGTTTGTATCTGATTGTTTCCCTCCTCTTGTTTAAAGAGTTCAGCTCTTAAAACAGTAGCTGTCATCCCTTGATATGTATTCTTCCCCTTTCCCAGGTAAACGTTTGGGAAATGTTTAGAGAAATCTTCCCCTCCTTAAACCATGTAAATCAAGCTCTGTTACCCTCTCTCCTTGGAGATGTCTTCATGCTTTTCTCAGCCTAGGACCTTTTCCTGCAGCTTTTCTTAAATATATTTCACCAGCTCCTGTTTGTTTGGGGGTTTTTTCAGTGAGATTTTGTCTGTGCCATTTACAGCCATATCAGTACTTTCCTGACTTCCTGTACACTTCCTGTACTTCCTCACCCAACTTTCCCAGGGATTGCATCAGCCATTTTTGCACTCAGCTTATCAGGAATTAACTATGTGATCCCACCTCTTCCTCCAATGCCCCGGTTTGAGAGCTTGGTGAAGCCCTGTTGAAATATATCCACATAATGAGAATTATTCTTGTACTCAAAATCTCAGTGAAGACTTTGCATTTGGGTGTTCCTAAACAGGAGTTGAACAAGGGCTCTCTTGTTACTTCTGTGTTTTATTTCTCTCTGAACATTGATGTTGTTTCCAGTCGTGGGATACCAGCCTATTAAATCATTTTGATGCTGGGCTTTGGTTCCTCTATGTGCTAGTTCATCTGGTGATCTCTGTTGGAGACCACTCAGGGTTCCTGATTCCTTTTTCTGTCTTAGCAGTTGAAACTCTGGTTTTGCTTCTCTTGCATTCCCTAATCATTAACTTGATTGGCCTATGTATTAAAAAAGCACCCTAGGAATGAAGGTGAAACATTGGGCATTTAGGTCATAGCAAATGAGACGTAGGTTTTTCCTCCCCTCTCTTTGTTCTGTTTATTTACTGCTGCTCCTGCTTTCTGTTGTTTTTTGAGGGTCTCTGTTTCAGAGTGTCCCACAACAACTGCTGGGTCAGGGGAGCAGGTCACAGTGTAGAAACTTGGAAATGCAGTGGACATGAGAGCCCTGCTGCCTTCCATGGTAGAGGTCCTAACCCACATCCTGTCCCTTCTGGATTGAATCTGTAAGGGGCAGTGCTCCCTCCCATCCCAATTCTCTTGGGTTTTGTATACAAACTGCAGTTACCAGCAGCTGGAGCTATTTTTCTGCAGCTGTGCTGTGGTGCTGAATTGCTCACTGCCTTTTCCTCTGCTCCCAGGACTTTGACATTGCCGGGCAGTTTGACCCGATGATTCCCGACGCCGAGTGCCTGAAGATCGTGCACGAGATCCTGAGTGACCTGCAGCTCGGGGACTTTGTCATCAAGGTGAGGCTGGGTGGGTTCTCTGTGCCACGTTGGGAAGCAGTGGTCATTGTTCTGTGGATTTACACAGAAGCACCTGCTCCCACTCTAAGGCCTGACCCAGAAGTTCATCCCTCCTCTCTGCCTGGAAGCAAATGTGCTTCCCCCTGTGCTGAAGATGAGTCTTCCACTTGGATTTGCTTTGAGCTGGGAATGACAGGAGGCTGCAGCTGACAGTGTTCTCTCCAGATCTGACCATGGTCCCTTCCAAAATCCAGAAGCCAGCTAGAATGATAGAATGGTCTGGGTTGGAAGGGTCCTTAAGTATAATCCAGTTCCATTACCCTGCCAGGGGCAGGGACACCTTCCAGTAGACCAGGTTGCTCCAAGTCCCATCCAGCCTGGCCTGGGACACTTTTAGGGATGGGATAGCCACAGCTTCTCTGGGCATCCTGTGCCAGAGCCTCACCACTCCTATAATAAAAAAAATTCTTCCTAGTATATATCTAAGCAGGTGGTCGTCATATTCACTGCCTGCAGTAAAGCAGGCTCTGGTCCAGGATTCCTGCCCTTATCTCTGCTCCCAGTGTCTCCTTAGCAGGGGCATCTGCTCAGTGTGTGTGGTGTTGCCTGCAGAGCCCTGCCTTTCCACCAAGTCCTTTTTGGAGCTGAAGCATTTTCTATTTGCATTCAGACACCTCTGTTCCCCTGGGATGGCAGCAAATGGTGCTCAGTGTGTAGGTGAGGCAGGATGGGAAGGGTGCACAGGAGCAGGAGAGCAATGGGTAGGAGTTCTGGATGCACAGGAGGGCCGTGGGATCTATGAGGGCCGTGGAGCTGGGCCATTCCTGAGCAGTGCAGGCTGGGTGTTGTGTTCCTGTTACAGCCCTGTGGGGCAGGGGCCAGATCCTTCCCTTGAACCTGTCTGGGGTGAGGGGAAGGAACTGAGTGTTTTGGGCAGGTGTGAAAGGGGGGCCTTTGAGGATGAAGACATTCCTGCAACGGGGAGCAACAGAATAACTTGCCTGTGGTTATTGTTTCCCAGAAGGCACTTTCTGGTTCTTGTTGATGCTGGAGGATTCCAAATTCCTGTGCAGTTTCTTTGTTTCTGACCAACTGTAGACATTCTCACTACCCATGAAAATGCTGAATCCAGCTGAGTCTTTGGCCTTAATGACGTACTCTTACAGAGCATAATTAAGCTACAGAATTCACTATACTATCACTAAAAAAATCAATCCTCATTGAGGATTTAACATAATCAGATGTCCCTTTTCTCTTATGCTGATAGTCTGAATTAATCTCCTTGGCTGTGGTCTGTTCCTGAGCTGTTTTTACATGTCCACATGAGGGGACTCAGGCCCTGGTGGGGTTGTTTTCTCTGTTGAGTGGAGGTGTCTGTGGCTCTAGAAGGAAATGTGATGGCTCTGCTTGGTGGATGTCAGTTGTGCCATTTGGTCTGCTCTGGGAAGCTCAGCTCCCCAAGAATGGGAAATAGAAATTACAAATAGCAAAATAACCCCTTGAGAGGCATCTCCTATATTCTTTTCCATGCTTAAAACTACAGGGGAGTGAAGCAGGACACTGCTGAAGCATCTGCTTGAGTTCATAATTCCTGATGTGCTGCTCCCTTTCCCCAGATCAACGACCGGCGCATCCTCGATGGGATGTTTGCTGTTTGTGGGGTCCCGGACAGCAAATTCCGAACCATCTGCTCCAGCGTTGACAAACTGGATAAGGTATGGGCTGGAGCCCCAGGATGCACCTGCTGCTGCTGGAGTCTCACTGAATGAAGCATGGGCCATGAGAATGGGCTGGAAAATGCTGATAAGCATTGGGTTGTTCCCACCTTTCCCTGGAGGGGATACATGCAGGGCACAGCATTCGCATAGGAAGAGTTATCCACTATCCCATGAGGTCCTGATAAAAGGAAAGGTGGTAGGGAAAAATGCTCTTTACACAGGAGCTGCAATATTCCAAACCTTCACCTGCTCAAGGTGTTGCTGCTTATGAACCAGGCTCATGGGAACGTCCTAAATTAGGCTAGGGCATGTTAAAAACAGCAGCTTGTGTCTCATCTCATGTGGTCGTGGTTCCTTGTTGAAGGGTGAACTGCCTTTTCCTGTGGAGGACTCATCAAGTGGTCAGATGAAGGCAACTGGAGGAATTCTCACAGCCCTGTTGGCAGAGATCCATTGCAGAGGCATGACCAAAGTTTGGGGTTTGGGGCCGTGTATGTGTGGAAGAGCAATGGGAAGGGCTTCTGATGGGATCATTTCCTTGTGATTTATCCCAGTGCAGCTGGATGTGATCAAGAATCTTCTGGTTCCCTTTGACCCCAGCTTCTCTTTGACCCCTGGTCAGTGGGAAGATGGCAGCATGTTATGCTTACAATGGGTTTTTGCCATTACCCAAGCAATACCGCACACTTTTCCAGGTGATCCCATGAGCAGCAACACTTTGCTGAGTGGTATTTATGGCTAAGTACCAGGGAAACCACAGCAGCAAGATGGCTCTCAGACTTGGTGGTTATACAGTGCTGATATTTGATTCTGGCCAGAAATGAAACTAAAAGTATTTTTATAGGGTTGGGATACAAACAGGCTGTGCAGAGGTAAAAGAAATGGGAGTTATGCACACATGACTGTGCTCTGAGAGCTGCTGCTTCTCTCATGCACCTTCTAACCATGATGATGGGGTTCTGCCATGCAGAGGAGAGCCCGTGTCCCTGCTACAGTGGCTGATATCCTCTCCCCTCCAGGTGCCATGGGAAGAAGTGAGGAGTGAGATGGTGGGAGAGAAGGGGCTCTCTCCCGAGGCTGCGGATCGCATTGGGGACTATGTCCAGCTCCACGGTGAGCACCACGGGCTCGTGCCCTTGGCCTTGTTCTGGGCTGGGCATGGGAGGTGCAGGGCACACCCCCGGCTGCTGGCCCGGCACACCTGAGGCATGGCTGTTCCCCACAGGTGGGCTGGACCTGATTGAGCGGCTTCTCCAGGACCCAAAGCTGTCCCAGAACAAGCTGGCCAAGGAA
>VZUI01044870.1:0-47910 GCA_013401135.1 Cettia cetti
AGAAGAGAAGAGAAGAGAAGAGAAGAGAAGAGAAGAGAAGAGAAGAGAAGAGAAGAGAAGAGAAGAGAGAAGAAAAATGAAAGGAACAAAACAGAACTAGCTTACGTCAATCTAAAAAAAATCCATTTGTGATCACAAATGAAACGTTTCCAATCTCATAATGGGTAGATTGCTCAGTTTTATTACCAGCCATGCAAAGCAAGACCTCATCAAAAGAAGCACTATGCAGAGGTCCCATCTTTCCATTAAAATAATTTCAAAAAGCCTTTTTTCCCCCTTTTTCCACTGAAAGAATCCATTTTGCAAGATGATTTAGCTCAAAATCTGCTGGGAGTAACCCTTGACATAAAGTCATATTGTGTTGGAGTTTAGTCCTAAATTCATACATCAATTATTTACTGTCAACGCGGATTGTATAAGTGTAGAAAATTACTAGGAATGATATTTTCTCTCAGGCAGAAAGAATGTGATACAGCGGATACATCCCACCTAATGTGCTGTCCCACTGTCCACAGGCCAGAATTATTTATGCATTAGAAAACACTGTGCCGGGGCAAAAATAAGAGGGGAGAGAGAGAGACAGACACATTATTTTAAACCTTTCATAACATCCATAAATATTTCATAACAAATAAATAAAGAATGTTGGGCTTGTTTGGAGGACAGCTGTAGCTGCATGGTTCAGTGCTTTGCAAAGCTCCAGAGACCCCACACTTACCCCTCAGTTAAGCCCCCATTTCTTTTTAATCATCCACTTAGTGCATTGTGGGTAGGGGAGCTCTCCAGGTGAGTTGAAAAGCTGGAGGTTATATATGTGAATACAACTTTTTATTTTAGATTGTTAAAGCAAACAGCGAAAGGCGAGTTTCTCTTTAATACCCTGTTCAGTGCCTTTGTCTTCTGTCATTGCAATTTTTTAATATGTCAGGGAAATGGCGGCTTTGTCCCCAGCATTATTAAAGGGTTACCCTACTTTTTTTATTTCCTCTTTTAAAAACACACCATTTAACAGGTTAAACATACATTTTATGCAAAACAATTATCCTTAAATGTAAGGGAGTTATAAAAAATATTAAAAGAAACAAAATTATACATTTCTGCATTGCTGTAGTTGAGTCCACAACTGTCGTAAGGAGATTAATTTCTTACTTTGGGGTGACAGTTCGCGTTCTTGCACCTCACACCACTGTAATGTACTTATTAATGGTGTACATGGGAGTTGAATCATATGAGAAACAGCTACCCTAGACTGAGAGTTAGTGTTGTACTTCAATTTCCCTTTATGAGTAATTATTAATAGACTCTTGATTTAGCTGAAAGAAGTGAAAAAAAAATAAATCAGAACATAAGTCTGGATTAGATCTAATTAATTTTAAGGTCTCAGAGCTGCATTTCATAATATTATTTGTTATATTGCATTAAGTTATACCATAGTCTCTGGAGAGACCCTTAAGTGGCCTGCCATTGCTTCCTGTGGTATTTTTTGGATTGCTTCATGTCCTGGTACAGACCCGGAAATTTATGCCTTCCATCCACTAAAGGTGTCTACGGAAAACAGCATTGCAAATGTCCCTTACTAGCTGATTGTAGAGGCTCCTCAAGGACAAGAGCTGGCTCTGGAGCCATACCCTATAGAACAGCATCTTCCCCCTCTTCATGGCATGCCACAATGTGTCTCCAGAGCCCTTCCTGGGGTCTGACCAGTGTGTGACTTGACATCCAGCTCCACACGGCTCTGAGCCAGGTTTCAGGAATGACTTTTATTTCCTTGGGGGAATGGGGAACCTAGGTTTTGCACCTTCCAGACGAAATGATAGCATTTGCTATCAGAAGATAATGCACCTCCAAGCTGCTCTTGAGCCTATCCAGGAGGGTGCAGAGGGCCTGAGGCACAATGTTGAATGCCACCTCTCATCCCTGAAGTGACACGCTGCAGGATCTCTGCCCCTCCAATGGTTACTGCATGAAGAACTCTGCAGTGGTGGTAACTTGACCTCCCTGGGGTTTCCATCACTGTCATTGAATACTGGCTTTTTTGTACTGTGAAAAAGAAGAACAGACACTTGCTTTGGCATCCTGTTGGCATGGAAGGTTATGTCCAGAACTTTCTCCAGTACATTCTGCAACTCCAGCCTCACAGTGAGAGGACTTGTGGCTTACATCTTCCTACAAAACTTCCTACACCTGAAGAGGTGAAGCTATAGGCAGAAAACTACAAACTGTAATTTGTGAGGAGCATTTGCAGGAATGCATACCTGGTAGCAGAAGGTGGTTGTGATGTTGAGGGATACTCAACAGAATACAAACTGGCAGCGAAAATGTTCACAGTAGTTTTGATCTGCCTACACAGATGCTGACAGATCCCAGAGTGGACAAACCCACAGAAGTGGAATATCATGTTCAGGACATCTCATTGACAAACTGGAGTGAGACCACAGAAGCGCAACAAACACCAAACACCACTTTGGAGGGACTAATACACCAAGGAAAATCCTGGTCTCCATCTGTAAAACAGGGTGTAGACTGGCACAGAACTAAATATTACTGTGAACCAGAAGATTAGTTTTAGGTTAACAAATACTAACAACTTGTCTTTGTAGGTGGATTCTCTCTGCAACAATGTATGAACAGTTTTTCTGGAAATTAACCCTCAACTCTCTGAAGACAAAGCCTGAGTTCCAGTTGTTGTATCTTTTACTTAAGATCATTGAATCATACGAAATGTCTGTGAGTGAATTGAAGAGACCATTACCTACTCAGATGCTTAAACCTGACCCCTCCTAACTAGCCATCTGACAGAAAAAGGAGTTTCAATATTGTTCTTGAAACTTCTCTGTGGGCATTTGCAATGCTACCATCAGCTATATTGAAACCTGGACACTGAAGTGGGGACAATTTTCCAAAGACAGAAGGAACAGTGCTACAAGCAGAAATATGACCCTTCAACTTATATTTAGCATATACTTTTATATACCTCTAGAGATTGTGTTAGTCACTTTAGTCAAAAGCTGAATACGCAGAGATTAGTTAATGAAAACCAGGATGAGGGAAAAAGTGAATCCTCTACACTAGTAATCCTGCAAAAGAGTAAGAAGGTTATTAGGTGTAACAGTGATCCCCAGAAAGGTTATGAATTTTCAGTGGAAAATCCGGTAGGCAATAAAAGAGGAAAAAAAAAAAAAAAAAAAAAAAGATGGCCCTACCTTCCCAAGTGTAAATATTCTGAAAAGATGGATGTATGTTCCTATTTCAGTGAATTTGTCTTCTTTTCAGATTATATGGCCTTTTTTTTTAGCTTTTAACTAAGAAATTATAGTCTTCCTTTGTTGGAGTTTGTCCTTTATTATATCAAACTACCAAGATGTCTTAACAAGCCTTTGTACTTAAGACTCTTTGTAGTTAATGAGTTTTAAGAATGAGACAAAAAAAGAGTGTAGAACAGGTGGTGTTATGCTTTTTTGAGGAGGTTTTTAAGTATTACCAGAGTTTTCACATCCAGAGTACAACACAGTATTTTAAAAGTGATCTGTATTTTAAGATGATCTGAAACCAAAAAGGAATCTTTCTTGAAAAAACCAAAAGACCATTTGAAAGGTGTTCCTAACTTGTTGGTGTTTGGTTTTGTTTTTCTTTTTGGGGAGGAAATGTTAGCAATCAACAGAGTTTTCAAAGGCAAGCAAATTGAGAAAATGATTAGACAAAGATGTAGAAAATCCCTGATTCAGAAGATTAAGAACATAGATATAGACAGCCTATTGAAGTCTACATATTTTGTTAGATTTCCTACATTTTCACCAAAATGACTGTAGGTCTATCCCCTTTTAGAAAGAACAAGCAAATGATAAACCCTACTCTCTGATAAATAGCATAATAACTCTAATTTTGTGCTTTCTCAGTGAAGAGAAATGGTTTTGAAAACTTTCAAATACTCTTTATATTTTTCACAAATGGAGGAAATTTCTGTTCTTTGCTGTAAAAAAGAGAAAAAAAGTTATTATTTGTCAAAAAATCACTGTGTTTGCATTTGCTTGTTAGTTCAAATATTCTGCACATACTCCCTCTGGAAATGCTTTCTGATAGGAGAAACTGATTGGAGACTGAGGCGCCAATATCAGAAAGCATCCTTAATTCCAACCAGCAGTGCAAGACCCCATCAAAATGTAAATGTGATCCTGAACTTGGATATCCTTCTGTTTCTTCCTTTTGAATGAGGGACACAGCATTGATCTTCGACAGGCAGTGTTTCTTCAGAAACTGGCCAGCTAAGTTAGCTGACATTTTACTAGATTATGTTAGTTCAGTCTTAGGGCTGAATTAGAGGAATAGTATTTTTGTCCCTTGCCAAACTGTATTAATTATTTTCAAGGGTGAAAAAAGAAAACAAAAGCAATAAATACAAATGAATACAACATGTCTGGCCCTGATATGAATTAACACAAAAATAATGGCACTCTTCTAATTTCATAAATAATATTATTCTTTGATTAAAGTTTTTGTTGGCAATAATGAAAAGTTTGCTGTGCAATCCCAGCATTTTGCAGAGAATATGGTAGTTTTATTTCTCTTGCTTGTATACAGATGACCTTCAACTGAGACACAAGCAGAAAACTGAATTTTTTATATATAGAAGCTCATGAACAAAAGGTCTTTCCTTGGTATCCATTTTCACAGGACCCATGCATTTAAAATACTCTAGGCTTCATTTCATTTTATGCTGACTGAGGTGTTTACTATTGTCATGTTATTAACCTTGCTTTACAAAGGCTTTTATAACATCAGTATTAGAGTTTATTACTAGTCTTATTTGTGATATACAGTTCATGGCCTTATTAAAGAATGTGTCCTGCCCTTGGAATTCCCTGGTATCAGGTAAATAAAAAGGCACTTTTCTTACTTTAAACAATCAAATAAAATCACAGAAGTATGGGTTTTCTTTAGTGTTCCCCGTACAAAAAGAAGTTTGAGGAAGATTTGGCTTGTCAGAAAACTGTTAATGTGATACAAATTCTTTATAATTAAAACCTGTCCCGTGAAGTCCACAAATGACAAGTATTGCTTCCTGTTTGTCCATTTCACTTGAGTTAGTCGATGTCAGTTCCCAATGGATAATTTACCACCTAACACTTCAGAGTTAGCATGTTTCAAACTTCTTTCTGGATATATAAACCAAGAAACATAGCAAGTATGGGGAATTAATTACTTTTCAAGTGTGTGCTATAAGAAATCTTCTGGAGGGCTGGGTTGACAATTCTTGAGTTCATGATATGTTTTTATTGGTGTAAAATAGTCATGAAACTTGAAAAAGTAGTCTGTTTGAACCTTGAGGAGCACAGTCAATAACAGGCATTAAATGTTTCAAGAGTATTGTGAGCCTTCTGGATGATTCCTGCCTATCACAAAGAGTACATAATCAGTAGTTTTGGTACCCAAAGCCATCCATGGAGCAGAGTTTAATCCCCTCATCATCAAGGGCATCAGCCTTATACTTTCTTCTTTTTACACATCAGCCGTCACTGCAGATGCCAGAACATCTATGTGCTCCGCACTGAAAAGGATTGGCAGAAGAGCTTCACATCTGTGTAACACCATCTTTCCCATGCCGGCCTCAATGTTTTTAACCCTACTTCCTTCTCCAGGAAACACTCCTATTTTGACCATGGAGGAAATTTACTTCTGAAAAATGCTGATATTTTCTTCTCTTGGATGTTTTCTAACTCCACTTCAAAATGATCATCACGCATGAGAACTTTCCCATATATTTTTAATACTGTTCCTTAAGTTTTTGTCTTTAATTCACTGCCTTTAATATTTCTACAAATCTATACAGCTATTATGTATATGTCACATATGAATCTGGTTTACTCTATTCATAATTGAGCTCAGAATCACATTCCTTAAGACTTGTTGTCTACTTAAAATCAAATGTAGCACTTAGGGAGCAGAACTGTTGGGTTACTGCTCTATTTAAGTGCTTTTAAGGTTGTAGCATCTGAGCTTTGCACATGTTTGCATTCTGGTGAGACATAAATGAATTAGACCACTTATGTTATAAAGCTATATTATCAAAGGTTTCTGCTAACTCACAGTTCTTTGGAACATTTCCTGAGATTCAGGAGACCACTTGTCAGTCTAGATACGACAAACCACTGACATTGGAGAGGTAAGCAAAATTTTACATTGTAACAAACTCACTTTCAATTCCACCATCAAAAATGGCAAGTTATATCCCCCATTTTTTCCTTATGTGCTCCCTATGACAATTTCATTATGACCAGAAAATAATGGAGCAAAATTACAAGTGCTCTTGACCCTCACCGAGTTCCAGTTTCCTAAGTTACAAATGACCTCTGTCCAGGTGTATGTCACAAACCTTGGTTCAGGTTAACTAGCTCCTTTCCTTGCAGCTCCACACAGGAATTACCTTTTCCTGTGCTTGTGTTACCTGCCACAGAAAACGTTGACGGCCTGTAACGATGGATTTGTGACTAAATTTTCCATGCCACTGGGAACTACTCAAGGGCACCACACATAGGTATCTCTTTTTCTAGAAAAATAACAGAATGGCTTAAATATGGTCAGTTTGTTGGTTTTTGTTTGTTTGTTTTCTGGAGCTATATCAACTTTTTTACAAGATACTATCTCTCTTCCTTTTTTTTTTTTTTTTTTTTTTTTTTTTTTTTTTTTTTTTGCTTTTGCTTAGAAAAATAGCATTATAAATAATGATAAGTGACACAAGAAAAACTGAGATGACTGTTCACAGTAAGCAGGACAAGATTAATTGGGAGTTGTGATCTTTTTCATTTGACTAATTGATATAGCTGGAAAGTTCCCAGACTCACATCTTCTTGCCTTGAAGACAAACCTAAAGGTCTTGTACTTCTGGCAGTTTGAACGACTTTTCCTAATTGTAAATATTAGTCCTAATATATGTTTCTTCTATTTACAAACTTTATTCTGCCAGTGTTCTTAAACCATCAAATATCTGGTAAAATACTGGGACTTGCAATTTCATTTATAGAGTACGTGAATGGTTCCCAAATGCCATAATAGGATATCTTAGCACTCTGGTGTGGCATTCTTGGTTTGTCCAAAGTGCCAGCTGGAGTAGTTGAATGGCAACACCCTTTTTTTTACACCTTTTTGTTGTTTAAACACATGCAATGTTGTGGACAAGGAAATTTTATATTTAAAATACAGAAAGTCATGAAATGAAACAGTTGTAGGTTTGCATTTGAAACTAACCCCAAAAACTTTAATCTGAATCTGAAATTCACAAATTACAAGGAAAGTTTTGCCAGTAACATCTTGCGTGCTACTACGTGTTGTTTTCTGAAGAGGAACAATAAAAAAAAAAAAAATCATGGATTCTTAATACATCAGTAGCTTTTCTAAACACATATGACATATAAACCCATGGTCTCCACTGATTAACCCAGAAATGTATCAGCCACAATTGAGATCTCGACTAGTATGGTATCTGAGAAATATCCATTTCCCTGAAAAATATGTAAATTTCACAGATATTTCTATAAAATTTAATAATCTAATTTCAAGCTTGAATATCAGCTTTAGAGTCCACAGAGGACTTCAATGGAAAGAAGATAAGTTTCAGATTATTTTTGCCTGAATGCAGTCATATTTTCTGATGTATTCAGGGCTTATCCTAAAAATTAATGATCTACAGAGAATATTCAATTAAACCATTTTTGTTTGCATATCTTAGCTATCTAATAAAAGTATCTTAGTTGAGAGGATGTAATGAATTGAATATAGGTGAAGAGAAAAGTTCTTTTCTGTTAGCATATAAAAAGGATAATAGAATTCATACTTTGCAGAATTACTTCATTTGTTGTAAATACAGGATTGTCAAACAAACCAAATAACTTCATTTTTTATGGAATATTATAGTAGGCATATGATTCTTTTTTTTTTTTTTAGAACTAAATGACACCCAAAATCCACTGCAATTTTTAAAATCGATGTTTAATTCATAATAGAATAGTGGGGGTTTTTTTAATATAGAAAGGTGGACTACCACCTTTGGTAGACCAAACAAATGTGGTGAGACAAACATGTTTAATTTGCTCAAGAGAAGGTGTACAGAGACAGAGTGAAAAACTAAAAAGGCAACTGGAAAGCTGAAAATTGTTTTGCAATGGGAACATGCTACTGAAAATCTTTAGAGTCATAAGTTCTTGCATGTTCCTTTCAAAACAATGGAGTCATAACTCCATGAACTAAAAAATGCATTGTCTTTGCACCTGTAAAATATGATTTTACAGTGATTTAGGCTCTACATAAGAAAGGAGTTTGTTTTTTTCTGAAGATACACATCTGCAATGCCTCAGGTGCAATTTATATGACTTAAGTACAAAAAGACCTCAATTCTGCTGGTGAATTGAGAAAAAATTCCATTAGCCCAAATATGGTTTGCATCAGTGGAATCAGAAATGCTCTCACCACCAGTGAATTCTGTACCGGTTGAGATGAAAGCAAGGTATGACAAGCTTCCCTGATTTAAGGCACAATTCTGTTTTTCTGGAATTCCATCACTCTGTGATGAATCTTTGTTGGCCATGTATGTGCTAGAACTGCAGCAGCAAAGCAAAACATTTTTGTCTTCTCCAGCATGCAGAAAAATTTTACGATCTAAAATTATTAAGAAAACATTTTTGGCTGTGCCACAACTTGAAACCATGCTGTAACAACACTCAGCAGTTTTTCTGCTGCTTTAACCTTTGCTCTGCAGTAGCATTTCACACACTACTGCTGCTCTCAAGATGGGGCTTCCTACGAATTCAATTTAAAAAGTCAGTCAAGTCCCTTCCCTCAATATGCAAAATATTCTATAGTGAAAGCTTTGGGGACAAAAAAAAAATAATCCAAAAATCCAAATGTCCAATAAAAAAGTAGGTAATATACACATTTGTCAGTCAACATACTACCATAGTGTTATAAAAGTATTTCACAAATCTAATGACACCTCACCTATTTCATATACTAACACACCATGGCAAGTTTTCAGCTTGTGTGAGTTACTGGAGCTGTATTATGGTCAATGGAAATGCACTTACCATGAATGATGACATCTTATGGACTTTTCCATATCTCATATAGATGCAGTGAATGTTCTTTTTTCCTTTGTGTATCTGTAGCATGTTGTTCAGGGTAATATACTGAGGTGTTAAAAATAAATAATATATTAAAGTGTTAAAAATAAACACCTCAACAACTCCAATAATCCTACCAGGTTTGGTTCTTGGTATTACTTTCTGCTGGGGAAAAAAAAAAAAAAAAAAAAAAAAAGGTAGTGGTAGTGGAATTGGTCCACTGCCTGTGATCTGAGACCAAGATCTTGCACAACTGTGTAATGTGGTTTCAGTTGTGCTCTCTGAGTGGCCCCAGAAAGAGCACAGCTGTAAGAAATACAGTCTGTCATGAAGCCAGAGGCACTGGTCCTTTCCCTTCTACAAATCCCTGGATTTTGCACAGCACAAATCCAAATTTATTTTTTGATATTCTCTCCTTCACTTATCCCACTGGTTTTGCACAACACTGGTTATCACTTGTTCTGCACAACAAAAACTGTCGCAAGGTCATGTTGGAAAGTCTTTACCAGAAAATACAAGAACTGACCAGTTTTGTGCCAGTGTTTAAAAAATACATGGTGCTTACATTATGAGTTACTACTGATTTTTAACTTCTCTTGCTTTAAGTAATGCTAATATGACCACAATTTAAAATAAAATTTCTTATGAAAATTATCATCATAATCTCTCTCTTAAAGTAGTAAGTCAGGTCTTGGAACAAAACTTTCAGAAAGACTCTCTTAAAAGGTTGAAGTAGAGAGAGAACTGTTCCAGCATGACTGGGTGTAAACAGTATGGAAAACTGGAGCCAGAACTGTTAAAAGTGGTTAGACCTAATTCAATACTTGGTGTTAGAAAATTGCAAAAAAAAGACAGTAGGTTTAATTAGCCTAACACAACTAGTTTCACCATCCCCTCATCTTAGAACTGCACCTTCATTAAAAAATTAAATAGCTTTATGTCCCTTACAGAGGTTTTATTTTGCTGGATTCCTCCAAAACCAAAAATATCAGTAGAATGAACATTCATCATTCCTAGACTGCTCTAATTTTCACACTCTAGTTTTCAGCTTGCTTTTATATGTATATGTGAATGATCTGCCCAAATATTCTGCTGAATACATACAAATAAACTGCATTAGTATTTGCATACCATATGCTCACTAAGGGTTTAATTACAGTTTGTTCCATAAACAAGTATTTTTTAAAAATTAACGTCTGTCAGCTAATTATTTTTCCTGACTTATTTACTTTTTCATTTTGCTTCATTTTTAATTTATACAAGACCTCTTTGTGGCCTTGTTTCATTTTCCAAAGAATGATAATAACTGAGGCTCTAATACCTCAAGCACTCAGGCAAATCCTTTAGTTCATCCACCTGAGCAATCATGAAAGATTTCTATGTACAAAAGAAGAAAAGTTACATAAACATAAATTTTTCCAGTTTAGATGCTGAAATACATATCGCACAAACTACATCTTTCAAAAACTGGAGATTTGCCAGAAAAAAAGCCTCTGCCACTCCATCATTGCAATCTCAAATTGCATTTGTTTGTCAGGATTGTACAGAGGTATATCACCCTTTCACATTCCACATGATCTTTTTGCAACCTCTTCTCACGTAGTCGTGAGGGTCCTAAACACACAAATGCATGCTTCATATACTACAAATATTGATTGGAAGATAAAATTGAAATGCATATATCCTGCTCACCAGGATATGAGAACAAACCTGACTAGTGGAGTACTAAACAGCCAATCTCAGGATATGCAAGCATTGCAGAGCTACTCATATGGCTCAATAAGAATAGTGGCAGATCCTTTCAGATTATGTCATTACTCTAAAAACTAGGGCCCTGGGACTCACAGGACACCCAAAGAAGTTAAGGATAAGTAAAGTTACCACATTTTTAATTTTTTTTTAATTACATGGAACAATGATGTTTCATGTGAAATTTCTTCCTGATCAAATGCAAAAAGAATTCACAGAGAGTGAATTTACAGTTCTCACACTGAAAAGTCACAACAGGCAGAACAGGGTCTGGATGACAAAGACTGCTCTTTAGATTACAGTCTCTTGATACCATGGATGTGCTTGCAGCTCGTGCAGAGGCAACCTGGGAAACCCAAGAACATGCATCTGAAACCAGCTTGTATTTTAGCACAGGCTTTCCAAGCTCACCCAAGTTCCTCCACACATACTTGCCAAGTATCTTGGCTTCAGTTATTTGAGCTTCAAACCCATGCTTGGATTCCCATGCACCTCTGTCTTTAGTACCCTCTTCTGCAATCATGCAGGTATACTGCTGTCAAATCCAGAAAAAGCTCAGTCAGGTACCTAGAGGGCAAGTCCCTATTAACTCCCTATCCATGGTAGTATCTACTGCCACTATCTCCTCTGTTTTTAAGGAACCCTGTGTAAGGCAAAGCAGCAGTGTTTTGCTAGGGTGGGTAAGTACAGCTGTTCACAAAATACACAAAGCTTCCTCTTTTTTTCATCACCAATTATGGCAGGACATTAAGAATGGCACCTAAAGGAAAGTCTAATGAAGACCTAGAATGTCCAGCCTGTGGATACAGAGAGACAACCCAGAACAGGTTAGAGAAATAGCTGTGGCAAACACATGGATAGGAGTGTTTGTCTTGGTGCAGAGACTGAAATAGAAAGTGCCCCTCAAGATCAAGATTTTTTTTATCCAGGCCTATGTAGACCCCATAATTTCTACCAAGTTTTTTCCAGGACTTTCCGTCATGCTGGAAAACAGTGATAATGCTCTGGAGCATTCTTTTTCTTTTGTACCATCCATCATCTGGAGAGGACTTGGACTCTCCTCTTCACAGCAGACTTTTGCATATCTCACCTTATTATTCCTTTTTTCCCCTCATCTTTTCTTCTTCAACAAAAATAACCCTGATTACCTCAGCCTTCCCTTGTCAGCTTGTGTTTTAGCTCAAAATTTTTGTCTTTCTCCTTTCCACTTACTGTAATTGACCATCTTTCTTCAATGTAGAGTCCAAAGATATCACAAGGTTCAGGACCTTTCATTTTCCCAAATAAGTAAAATGAGCACATATTTTGCAGTTAGAATGTTGTTTACCTTCTCTCAGCATGGTACTTGCAGGCCGTGGTACTGTTCCCTCTTTGTGGTATCAATGTCCCTTGCAGCATCTCCCACAGAAAAGCCAATTTTGTTAGGTGCTTGCACAGCTGATAATGCCTACATATGTGCAAAATCTCCCTACCTGAAAAACAAAAAGGATTTCATATCAGATATTTGAATTTGCACCAATTGCTCAAAATTTTGTGCTTATCTTTAAACATTTAAAGGCTCTCAACTTTTTATCCAATTTTTTATGTAAGAAGCTTATCCTACTTATGAAAACCACGCTGTTATTTAAAGTAATGAATAAAACAGAATTCAACATAGGTCTCCAGGGAAAACAATTCTTTAATACTTTTTATTACTATTTTACACCTTTTATTTAGTGAAAGACATAAGTATAATGTGGGGGTTTTCAGTATATTGGAATACATTTTATTTTATTAATATATTTTATACAAACACTCTCCTAAATACCTTGAAAGAGCTCTATACAAAAAAGAACCTCTATTGCACATAGCAGGGAAAAAAAGGTGTAAAGATAGTGTTGAAACAATAACTGAGAAGATTGACACATCTGGGCAATAGGAAAAAAGTACAGAACATAAAATATTTATCTTTTTGCAAAGTTTATTTAATTTTCAAATCATAAAAAAGAAGGGAAGCTTATGAGGCAGTGAAGTTTAAATTGTTCCAAAAAGTAATGACTTTATAAGAAGTATGTCAGTCGTATTGTGATAAGGAATAAGGAACTGAAAATCACTGAAATGCTCAGAGAGGAGAGAAGAATTTGTAGATAAGAAGTTTGAATTTCTCCTTTGTACCAGCTGGAGGACAGGCTATGCAAAAAAGCTAATTGCAAGCCTCCAATTATGGAGTATATTCAGGACTATTTGAAGCTAAGAAAATATGTACAGTGATAAGAAATTCCAGAGGGGGGGATTTTAGCTGTTAAGCTTCTAGTGATTGCAGGAAAATGGTGCTGGGGTTGGCCAAATCCTAGACATGGAGTGATCACTGTGGCTGCTACCTCTATAGAGCTAATAAGAGACATTCTAGTTCCCAGTCCCAAGACAGACTGCAAGACCTCCAAAGACATTTAAAGCAAGTCCTGTTGAACATTAAGAATCTCAGACTCTTCTGGGCTGGATGAAGCACGTCAAATATATTGTTCCACTCAAGCCTAGGATTGCTTTACATAATACTCCTGGAACAACCCAGCTAGGAATAATTCTATGGGAGAAGCCCATGCAAGAGTAGAATTTCTTCATAGAGCACAGTCAGAGGCTGCAATAGCAATGTCAGTCAGACTAAGAAAGGTTAGAGAGGTCTGGCAGAAGCAGGAGAAAGCAGAAATAGAGTGCAAAACACACTGGTTCGTTGAACCTCCTTCAGCATCACAATTAATTATAAACTAGTAGAATAAAGTTGCTGGAATATCATAGAATCAGACACACCAATCTGGAGTCCAGAAAGCATGTTATACATAAAGCAGTCTGAAACACCTCCATATTTGACCCCTAGGAGAACTAACATATTATGGAATGTATTGTGAACCCCACCACAATAAGCTGAAGTGGAATCATGTGTTCTGCCTTTATTAGGACAGGAAAGATGGCAAGAATAACAGCAAGCTGCAAAGAGATGTAGTGGCATTAAGGTTAAACAGCCAGAGTGCAGTGAGCAAACAGTGTGTTGTGTTGCATCCTAGAGCTGTGTTTAAATTCTCTCCACATGCTGTTTATGGACCCTGAGCAGGATTCTCTGGACTATGAATTGTACTGCACAAGCCCTGCATCAGCACAGGGGCTGCAAGAGCCTTTTCTAGGTAAAGTCATACCTGGCTGAGTGTGTGTCTGGGGTCTGATAAGAACTGGGCAGAGATTAACCAGGTCTGCCCAGCCACCCACGGTGATTGCCAGCTACAACTTGAATGCTAATTTTTTTTCCCCGATTTTAACTTTTCTTTACAGAGTTTTGTTTTTCTTTCTTTCAGAGATTGGAATCTTCCCTTTACCCCATTTGATTGAAATAAACATACCAAATTACCAAATAAACATACCAGATTACCAAACTGAAAAGTTTCATCTACAAAGAGTTGAAATACATTTAACTATATTTTCTCATCTTCACAGAAAGTGGAAGTTGGGGCAGACTAAGACTCTCCTGCAATTTCTGTGCTGCAGTCTTACAGTTCACCACGAGGCACAAGTGAGATGCCTGAACTGCAACTTTGGTAAAGCACTGGAGCAGGTGAAACCAGTACCAACCTCCAAATAATAATATTTGATGCGACTTGACAAAGGAACATAAGCCAAAATAGAGTATTTCCATTCCAGTGGAAACTTTACTGGAAGAAGCTGGCTATTGAATACAGAAGCACTTTTAAATATTTTTGGCAAAGAGTTTTCCCATCTTAAGCTTATTAGAACTTGCAGTTATCTGTTTCTCATGTTAAAAAAAAAGCTTTTCTGATCATCTCTGCTACTGTTATAAAAACATACTGGGCAATATTAAAATCTCTCTTATAGCAGTTTGCAATGCTGCTTATCTTTCTTTGCAGTGTAAACATCTAGTCCTTAATCTCCATGAATAGGGTTAGCACCTTTAGACTGCTAAATTGAGGTCAAAAACAACTTACTCTTCTGAGGTATTTTTTAAAATGTGACTGAAGATCTTTAATTGTTAATTTTCAGTCAGCATCAGAAATCTGATTTGTGCTCCCTATTATCTCAACTTCTTATTGACTTCCATGTGTTGACTTTCTGTCACTGAAAGTACTCTTCTCCTTTGCAAGCTCCTCCTGAACTGCTGAATCTCTCAAAATCAATTCACAAGATTTTAATTTTCCTATATGCATTATGCAGGTACCATGCACCATTAACTGTGGCTTGATTCACACTCTTTTAGTTATCATTGTACTTAAAATACTTGCTTGATGAAGGTCTGCTGTACAATCAAATCAGTCTTGATATCTTCAGAAAAAAACAAGGTATTTTTTGCTTCCTACCCCAAGGTTGAAACTTACTATGGTTCTCTTCAGCATTCTTTCATAAATTCTTTTTTCTTATTTCTTTATTTCTTGAAAACAATTCTAATGTTTTCTGTATTTCCTTCAACTGTGTGACGTCTCCACTCCAATCTACAGAACATATTATAGGTTTTTTTTTTCTTTTATCAGCAAAACAGAAGCCGAAGTAGATCAGCAAGAAAAAAGTCAGAATAAATTAATAAATGTTTTGTGGGTATATAATTTTCTATTCAATGCCATTTCCCAAAATGTATCCCAGATATGGAGAGTGCAGTGAGCCTGAATCAAGCTGCAGTGTCTGTCACACCACACATTAAAGTTCTAGTAAAATGATATAAAATTTGATAAATAGCATAAGAAAAGCTTGGAACAGAGAGAAAAAAAATAATAGACAAGAAATTAAAAGTTAATGGAAGAAATAAAACCTTTGAGCCCCAGAGAGTTTATTTGGGGTAGAAAGAGAGAAGAGAGAAAGGAGTAGAACAAAAGATAAATAAAAGATTGCAAGGGGGAAGGAAAATGGTGCTCTGCTTTCACTGGGAATACTTAAACGCCTCACAAGATGAGCAGAGCATTAGGATATGAAAACCTAAAGGGCAATATAATCCCAAAGGGGAGGACTAGTTTCAAAAGAAGGTTTATTAAAACTTAGCTTGCTTTGCATAATGTCAGAAAAAGAAATACAGTGAAACTCTAACCTTTTTTCCTTTTCAACTTTCAATTCCTTTACACTCTCTTTTTTCTCTATGATCGCTTTCCCTACCCTGTAGCTTTACTCCTGCTTTCTGTTTATAACCTTTAGAATACTTTCATGAGCATATGCTATAATTCTCTTCCCTTTTCTTTATCTCCTTGTTCCTACAAGCTGGCTTGAATAAAGAAGTCATTATCAGCAAGCCCACAATGGGTCCAGACATCCACATTCAAGATGTTGTATAGATGATATATTGATCAGTCCTCAATGAGTAATAGCGTTCTAATGAAAAGAGCGTACAGAAGTTAATGTATCTGCTCATGCAAACCACAAATGAAGCATTCTGTGGCACAAAGGGTCTGGCCCTGTGAATTATAATTACTCCCTACAACAATAAAAGTCAGGAGTGGTTTTATTTATTTACCGCAATCAATGATAGTCTGTGGGCTACACATTGAAAATTCATTTTACAAACCAGCACCCAGACTGTTTGCCTTCTCTGTGTCCATTGGGAATTAACCCTTCAGCTGCCACTACAGATCCTGAGATAGCTATTCCTACTGAAACAGAAAGACCACGGTTTGTTTCTGCGTTGCTCCGGTTAAGAAAAGCAACTACAAGTGTTCAGAGAGGAGTGACCATGTGGCTGCTCCCAGTAGAGACAGCATACATTAAAGGGGGATGACCATATAAAAACAAAGACTTTCTGTCCTTCATGAACTACATGGGGAGTCCCTGGGTGGAAAACTGCACCACAAGGCTGTGTCATGCACCTTTCACAGTCTGATGAGAATGTTTTTAATGCTTTAGAACTTTCTCTTCTGTGCTCAAAGCAATAAACAGTAGAATAAATTCAATCTATGCTAACACATAGAGTATGTAGCCAGGGAAAACAAAAGAAGCACCATTCCACTTGTTAATTAAATGGCAGGAAAAAGAAAATTTAAATTCTGTTGACACTTATGCTAAAAAAAAATAAACCTGTCACTGTATTTCAGTAGAAGAGGAAAGAATAAGAAAAAAATAAGCCTTAAACCCTTAATTTAAATTGAAATATAATTATGTTACTTTTGCGAATTATGTTTTGCATCTAAAATATTGGTCTGTTACCCTTTCAAAAAACATTCAAAGCCAGACACTAAGAAACTTGGAGAGACAGTCAATGTGGGTGATCAAAGGTGAGAAATAGTTCTTTTTCAAAGAACAACTAAAATAAAAGTCTGGTCAGACTGGAAAAGAAATACTGAGGTGGAAGGAGGGAGTAGTGGAGGTTCATAAAATCCATGTATGCGTCACAGAAGATAAAATCAGAATATCTGTACTCTCTTTTTCTCGTTATGACATCTAGGGGACAACAAATGAAATTAGAAAATTGAAAACAAATACATGCAGATACTTTTTCTTACAAAGAGCATCTTTTCTCATTGTCCCAGGATGCTTCAAATGTCAGAAGTTTGTGTGATTTCAAGAGACGACTGATCAAATGTCATGGAAGAGAACACCTCAAGATCTCTTTCTCAAGAAATCCTAAGTCACAAATCACTAGAAGCTGGAAATGGTTCTGCAGGAAGTGCCATTAAATTGTAAATTTACCTCCTCATCCTGGCCTTTGAGAATTGCCACTGCTGGGTGAGGTTGACCATTGCCTGGGCCAATGAGCTGGGTGCACTGATTACCTTAAAATCAACAACTGACCCATAAAACAAGGCATTATTTTATGCAATCAACCAATATGCAAAAAAAAAAAAAAAAAAAAAAGATTAAAAGAGGGGTTTTTCAATGTTTTCACTGTAAGTCAGACCAATATGTGACCAAAGCACTGTCTGATGTAAAGCCTCATTTCCTGACAGAGGGCTGCAACGTGACATTTGCTTAGTCACCCATCTGTTTAATTTGTTCCTTATATTTTTAATGTTTCTTAATGTTGTGAAATTGCACGGACTTGTAGTTTGGTTGGCTTGCAGCACCCATGATGCAGAAGAAACAAAGAGTTTCCTTCATGGGGCACCAGAATGATACACAGTTAGCTTATAATTGGTATAGGAGGCCTTTGAAGATGAGAGATGAAGGCTCCAAAATTTCTCTCAAAAAACAAATTACTTTCTAGGGCTAAAATCTGCACTGATATGAAATGTAAGCTACTGTCCCTTGAATCCTGAATAATCTGGGTTCTGAATTAATTATATCTTTCCAAAGCTTAACCATAAATAGGAGTTGTCATCTTTTTTTTTTTCTTTTCTTGTCTGTTCCCTGCTGTGTGCCTACATATGTCCTTCTTAAGTCTTGGTAAATCTCTCTGATTAAGAGCAGGATTAATATAGAAGAATTAAACTTTTAAGATCAAAAAGAAAAGACATTTAACTTTTGCCAAGAAGAAATTGTTACTAACAAGCATTCTTTGAGTGAAAGAAAGGCTCCCTGGGTGCAAAGGACTGTTTAACTGAAAATACAAAGTTTTTTCTTTAAACAAGTAATCTTCAAAAGGAAATATTTTATTTTATTTCATTTATTTCCACTTTAATCCCATCCTTTTCCTGCCTCACTTGGTGCCTTCTTAAAGAGAATGATATGGTATTAAAGTGTTATTTTCATTCACCATCTAAATCCCATATGAAAAGTAATAAATGAGGAATTATACATTATAAATCTTTACACCTTTTGTGTTGCATTCTTGTTTATTATTTGGGGACCATGCAACAGTTTGAAATAATTTCAGAACAATTAGAGTGAAAAACTCTATACTATTTCTTTGATACATACCATTTAAAAAAAAAAAAGAAAAAAAAAAAGAACGGAGACTAGTTAATCTACTAATGGCATCTTTGTATATTTAATTACTATTTTTTTAATAGCAAGATCATTTAACTGACCCTGATCATCATTTTTCATATGTACTGAGAAAGTACATATTCTATATATAATGATAGGTAGGTGAATAGGAATGCAACATGTAAATGAAATGTCAAAAGCAGATGCAAGCTGACTTACCCAAAGTTTCTACATATTTTCAGGATCACTTACAAAAAGCCTGACTTTCCCCAAGTGCCACAAGAACTCCTTAGCTGAGCTGAACTGACTTCCAACAGGGTCCTAGTTGTCAATGAGGTACAATGTTTTTTTCTCAGTTCTTTACATAAATCCAGAGAAATGTCATTTATTTCAGTGCTATTACCCTGAATTTCTCACACCATAATGAGAAACAAAATTAAAATTATTGCAAATAAAAAAAACCCCTCTCTTCTCTTTTAAATGTTGTAGAGAAATATTTTAAATTTTTGTCAGACTTTACAGTACGATACTGAGATTCATATTTTAAATAAATGTATTTTTGTGGGTTTTTCCATCTTTACAACTTCATATGGCAGTAAGTTTTTCTATTACATTCTGTTGTTCAGAACGTTATGTGCATGTTAGAAGGTAGGCAAAGGCTGTCATATGCCATGAGCTGAGAAAGCATCACCACAGATTTCAGAAAACAGGAGGTTTGCCTCTCAGACACTGCTGTGATAACAGTGCCAGGAGCTGAAGGAATCTTTTGTTTTGTTCTTTCGTATTTTTACACATAAATTTCCCTTCTGAATACACTGACATATATTATGTCACATAATCAGCATCATCACTGATATCAGCAAGTCAGTTTGAGGGTTTCATTGGGTTTGAGAGAGAATCACACTGGAAAGAAATTGTAAAATAGGTGTAAAGTCTATGCAAGGTCTTCCATAAGAGACTAGATTTAATTTGGATATGGAAAGGGTGCAAATGGGAGTTACTGAAAGTCATCTTGACATTTAGGCTTTGGGTCTAAGGTCTTTGACTGAATTGCATTAGACTTGAATTAGGAAATTAAAACAAATTGCAGGAGATACTTCACCCATACTGAGTGAAGTGAAATAAGTGAACAGAAACAATAGTGAAGAGAAAAGAAGTAGGGACAGTATATGAAATGGAGGGGACTGAAATTTAAAAAAAAAAAAAAATTGAAAAATAAAATTAATATATTTTTAGTGGACAGAATGTAAGCTTCACATTCACTTTGTTTCAGTTCACACTAGGAATGATTAAAGGACAAAAGTCTAGCAGGAAAGTAAGCTGAACATTCCTCTTGTTTCTGAACACCAAATGAATGGTCACAAAGAAGATTATACAGTTCCATTAGAATATGCAATAAATTTGTTTTCCAAAATTTGCAGATGCAATATTGATGGAGTGGAGAAAATATGTAGAACAAAAATTTACTTCCTCTTTTAGGAAATATTTTTAGTTTTCTGCATTCTTTGGCTGTCTTCAAGATCAGAAATTAGATGTTAGAACCTTGTACCATGTTTGTTCTGCAACCTACTCTTCACTAGCCCTCCTAAGAATGCAACAAGAGTCAAAATCATCACATTCCCTCCCATTCCAGGCAACTACATTTTTATAATTCCAGTTTTAAATTTGCCTAAAACAAATAACCCTTTGCCCCTTCTGTCTTACAGCAAGTCTGTTCCAAAACTTTACTCTTCTGCAATCGAGAGACCAAGTTCTTGGCTGAGAAATCTCAGTCACTTACATGTTTTTCTTCATCCAGGTTTGTCTTTTGGTTACCAACCTCTCTGATGTTTATTCCTATAAAGTATTTATAAAGAGAAATTCTGGTTTTTAACTTTTATTTTTGATGTTGAGGAAACCAGGCTTTTTTATTATCCCATGTAAAACAAAACTTAATATCCCTAAACATTACTGGATATCTTCTTTCCACATATCAGTTTCATTTAATCTTTTCTTCTCCCTAGATTGCAAAAATTTGCAGTGTAACCTACAAGAGGTCACAGCAGATGCAGATACCATAGCTCAGATGTAGATATCTATCTTCAAGATTAATCCATCCCCTTACTTTTGGCAAGATTAGTTTTTTTTTGAGGACAGACAAGCTGTCTCATCCTATTGGAATCCAGTTATTGATGTGACAACAATATTACACTGAAGCTCTGCAGAGGAAGGATGTCCCCTTCAAAAAAGATAGCCAAGGAATGTTCCATTAAAACGACCTCTTCTATTAAAAAGATCTCATCTTGAGACTGATCCCACAACCACTTCTCCATATTTTTCCACACTCAACCTTTTCTTTTCTTTTTCTAGTTAGAGACATTTAGGTCAAAAACTTCCAAAAGAAGGCAATTGAAAACAATGGAAAGGGTCATCCAGGAATTTTTTTTCTTCTGGGATGTGAAGGTGTGGCTTGTTTTGGTTTGGTTTGGCTTTTTTGTTTGTTTTGTTTTTAATAGGAAGGCATTTACGGGCACAAGAATAACAGCTGAAAGAATAGTGGCCAAAATGGGAGCAATAATGATCTGCAGGTTAAGAGAATGAGGGACTACAGTGGACAAGGAAATAGAGGCCCACCTTAATGTTGTTATCTCTTCCTCCTCATCCTCTAGAACCCCTATATCTGATACCCACCAAGGCACAGTAACTAGTGCACCTCTCAGCAGGTTCTAGGGACTGACCTCTTAAATACCAGGCAGTCCCAGAAAAATACCTTCTGGGAAAGTCATGGAACGTGAAAACATTTCTATGGTTACAGGTGACCAGGAAGGGCTGAGCAGTCACAAAAATGCAACCATGAACATTGTAAAAGCATCAGTATGATAACAGGGATATTGTGTTGAAGTGGAATAAAGTCAAAGTCAGTGGATATATTAAGTGTAAAATACCTTGGAAGAAGAAGAATTTTGTTTTGATGACTGGAAAGTCATCAATAACTAACTTCTCATGTTCCCATGTTTCCAAACTTCCATCCCTCAGTGTTGACGCTGAAGAAACCAGTAAGGGAAAAGCTCCTTTGCGTGGGAAGAAATAGAATTTGACAGTTCTCTGCAGCTACTGCTTAGAGCATGTTACAACGTTGAGCTCATCTTACCAGGGGAAACCTGGGTCCCATGCACCGATTTCAGTGCACCTCAACTCACCTATATGTCTCTTCATGCTCTCAGTAATAGAAATTGAGCGCAAAAAGATGTGATGTTTCACTTGCACATTCTTTTCTTTAAGACTCTCATTGTGTAAACAATCCACTGTGAAGGAATCACTCAATTTACTGTGAGCAAAGCACTTGTCCCATCCTCTGCCTGAAATTTTCCTCAGATTGGTCATTTTTATATGAGTTACTAAAAAAAAATAAAAAAAAAAAGACTAGAATTTAGAGACCTACAGAACATAAAGTTGTGGACACTGAATGTTTAAAATTTGAACAACATCAGCTGAGCAAAATTTCCAGAGTATCATAGTAGTCAATGAGACTAGGATACTTTACTCGAGGTAAGGATCTGCTCTTTCAAATGGTCTCCTAAATAAAAAAAATCCCACTCCATTAGACGGCTTTTATAACACAGGAACATAGCCGAATAGGACAATGCAAGCATGATTTCTTCAGGAGACAAGCGCAGAAAAATTTAAAGGAAAGGATAAGGGGGGAAATACATATAAATTTTAATAAATTTTCTTATCCTCTAAAGGAAAAATAGTTGACTATAGGCATTAAATATAGCTCTGTAGTTCCACATTTTAAAATGTTTTGCCATCTCCCTGAATCATAAAGTAAGGAATGAAAGGTAACTGAAAAAAAAAATGTTTGTTTTTATACTCCTTATACATATTTTTGTGTATAGATATAATGGCTAGATAACCAATTCTGAAATAAGTATCATATATTTTTACATGCATTAACTAGCGATAAATATCACTTTTAGCACCTACATACCTGCGCTCCCTGAACATAGTTCCTTTACTACTTTGCACAGATAACATTCCTATAAGCTCCTCTGAAAAAATGAACCTAAAAAGTTTTGTTTGGCTTCTTGGTTCTTCTTTTATTCCTAAGTCACTGCTGGTAAATTATAAAATCTAGTTCAGGTAAACTTCAGAAAACATTAGTAAAATCATCACCAAGTTCTTCCTCACCAATATTTAAAAAAATTATTCTGCCAATGTGTCTTTCTCTGAGGATAAGAGGGTAAGAGTGAATTAAAAACAAATAGTTCCAACAAAAAAAGGAAATGTTAAGGATGAAAATAAGGCAAGAAATGAGCTGTGAAAAAAACAAAGTCTTAGGGACAGAAAGCAAATGTGATGGAATGTTCCCAACGTAGAGCAGCAGAAGTACTATATGCTCATATAATACACAAACTAAAACACATATTTGTTCTCCTGTAACAAGGCAAAGCAAGTGTTCTCTTTGTATGGCCTTCAAAAAGCTTTTTTCTCTGGACTTTAACTACTCATCCTTTAACATAAGCAAACGTAGATTGTCAAAAACACTGTTCAGAATGAACCAAACCACCTTTTCCCACAGACGCTGAACTAAATATAGCAGATGTTCCCCTTTAATCACATTTACCCTCCAGACCCAAGTCTCTGTGCTTGCTGTGTGTACACCATGAGCTTTTGTATCTTTATTGCCTGACCCTCCAACCTGCAGGGACAGGAAGGAAGAGATGTTGTCACAATGCCTCCACTCTCTGCAGCTCACATTACAAGTTCAAACCTAAAACCAACTCGTGAAGAAAGACAAAATTTCCTCTGAAAAATGTCCCAGCAAATAGATTGAGAAAATAAATAATTGCATATAATACTTAAAGTAGTTGTTTATATATATGGTCCTTTTCATGTTTGAATATTTATCCTCTGCTCTGGCCAATGATCACCTTTTATATCTTGAGCATTGAAAATGTATGGGAATATCAGATCGAGTCATCTTACATACCATGTTTTCAGCTTGCATTTATGTATACAGAGAGAACTGACCTTTATTCCCATGGGTCTGGGAAGGTTCTGTGTGCAACAAGACTTGTGGCTGGTCAGGAATCCAGAGTAACACCCTGAGTGAGCTAAAAGACTCCATGAGAGACATTTGTCTTCCCTTTACATAAGGTAAAACCTGCATAAAATATTGGTAACATCTTACTGCAATATTTGGGAGCCACTTCAGTCCATTTCTTACATGATTTATAAGTAACTTACTCCTGAGCATCTGTCACACACCATCTTCTCACCACTCATCCTCTGCAAGGGGGTGGTCTCTGATGATCCCTTTCAGATGCACTAACTGTTTCAAGGTCTTTCCCATCACTATTCCTCACATGATCAAAGTACATATGTTTGTGCTGTCTTCCCATCTTGGTAACATAGAAATTGTCTTCCTTTTTGACACAGGAAATGTGTTTGCCCTCACCAGCACTGTTTTTAAGAGTCCCCCATGGGGTTTTTTTGTGACCAGCATTTATTTTTCATGATTTTTGCTCCCAGGAGAATAGGCTGTGGGAGAACTACATTTTGCAACAAACTTTTGTGCATTCTTGGAGTCCATCCTTTCCAAGACCTTGTGAATGGATGAATGAGCCATTTTTAATTTTATTGCAATTTTTTTTGAAAATCCCTTTTGTTGAACACACTTCTAATTCATCTGAATTCATACTGCTTCTGCAATATGACCTTTAAGTTTGGGCATTATCCTGTTTCTTGAAAATGGCACAGCCATTTTAGATTTGCTCCATCTTGGGATGATCTCATGTCCTTGCCTAAATTAGAACCACAGTGTTCAGTACATGGCATCAGAAATGTTAAGAAAAAGAATATTAAGTCACCAGCTTACCTGATATTACCTACCGATTTCTTCCACTTTTTGAATCCTCACAGGACTTTTTCCTAATACTTTCTGCATATCATTTGAAAAGTCCAACAGATAAGTATACAGTTGGATATAAGAAAGTCTACTCACTGCCACAAACTGCTGACAACTATGCAGGTGGTTATTAAAGTAGGAACTCCATGAGATGCTTTGGAATGTGGGTTACCTGCCAGCATCTGCCAAATATCGACCTTTTTGAAAAGTATCAAATGTTGTAAATTATCAGCTAAACAGGTGGTTAACAGGTGGTCTCATTTATGCAGTTTTGTGTGATGCATAATTTTCTTACTGTCTTCTCTGGGAAAACACTAAAAACAATACATCCCCCTTCCTTTTGCAGAGCTGATGACTCTGCTCCTCCTCATCTCTTTTGTTCTCTTGGTCTCCAACACAAATTGCTCTGATGAGCACCCAAATGATCAGAATTTACCACAAAGTAATATAAAGAAATGGGAAATCTGCCTAAGAAATTACTCTGAGAATGTTTTAATATAAGCAAACCCTATTTTTGGTGGGGTTTTTAACTTTTATTTTTATTCTTACGGAGGTGTAAGGTAAATTAGTAGAGAAACTTTATGTTGAAAATTGGACATTGATTAAAAATGTAAGTAACTGCCAGCTTTGTTAAGAGAACAGTCCAGCTCTGTTAATAAAGAATGTTATTTATATTTAATAAGCTTATTAATGTGTACAAATAAACAAGAAAAAGCATTTTGGCCGGGGGTGGGGAGTAGAGGTCTTCCACCTGCTAATTGATGCATTAAATCTGGCTTTAATTTTTCTCATAGACACACACACATGCAAATACACAACATTTTTAGGAAATACAGTGAGAATTGTAAACTTTTTTTGACAGAGAATAAGCAAGTGACACAGTTTGATGAAAAGATTGTATTTCTTAAATAATCCTTATCTTGGGATCAGCACAGATTTGGTCCATGTGCATGCACATGGGTAGTTACCAGGGTGAAATTTTGCATCTACTAGGGTGTATTTCAGATCCCATATTCACCAAAGTCATGAATTAGGACAGTCCCACCTCTGCTACACTGCAGGAACACAAATACCCTAAAGGACTAAGTTTTATTAAAGCACAAATTAGAACAAGGCTACTCTGATTCAAACAATTCAAACTGAGTTGGAGGACAAGACAACGGCAAAAAAAATATTTGAAGAGGAAATCTTCTGCCTCTCACCCACAGCCACCCTTTTCTCAGCTGTAAATAGCTTCCTGAGGAGCACAAGGTCCCCTCATTCTCTCCTGCAAGGGTAACCTGCATGTGGCCACCCGTGCCTGGAGCAAGGCTGTGGGTCTGTCACCCTACAGGGGACAGGCAACTCCAACCCACTTCCCCACAGCATAACAATCTCCTTGTGGCAAAAGTATTTTTCTCTTGTGCCCACCCTCTTTCAGGTTTAACCACAGGAGGGAGTGATTTTTCACATTTTATATTGAAGTTTCTATTAAATTATGTTTTTTTGAGTTACTTCTGTGGAAACCTATTAATCTCTATAGCAGCTTTTTATACCTATTAAGTTCCATACGATTTATTTTTCCATAAGGATAGTCTTTTATCTTCATTTGTACTGTGGAAGGGGGAAAGGGAGGAAAAATTTCAAAATCAAGGGATAACAGAAATACAAAACACAGCAGGAAAGATGAATTTATTTGGTATTTATTTTGCTATTATGGGAGTGAGTTTTTTCAAAGCTTGGTTTCTCACAGTTTCAGGGACCAAACCATTTTTTAAAATTAATTTTTAATAATGTGTAATAATCTGAGTGGCACTGGTCTGTGTGTGGAATTAGAATTCCTCTGATAGAAAAAGAAATATTTGTGCAGAGTTTTATGAGCAAAGTTGACCTGAGGCTTCCCAAGGCTGATTGAGAAATTGCAGTCAACGAAGATCCTTAACCCCTTCCCAGCTCCATTTTTCAATATACTAAAGGAAAAATCTCTGTGGTTTAACATACAAAGAAACTAACAAAGACTTGAAAAGAGAAATAAACTCTTATATGATTACTAGAAATTCGAACTCCTTTTAAATTTAACTTAAAGACCAAACTGGTTTTTAAGCACAGAAAGTTGTGAACCTTCATTTATTCATTTCAGAGCTTTATCTAATGGAACACTACATTTCAAACAAACTGTCCTGAGGTCACTTCTCTACTACCCAAGAATTTGCTGTTAATTTCCCTTTCTTTGTTTAAGAGACAAGGGCAGCAATCAACAGATCACATTTGATGCAGGCCCAAGATAAGTGTCGAAGAAGCCAGGCAATTCTGAACAGATAGCCAGGAGGGGGGAAAACCCTGAGCTGAATGTGCCTAATCCTGACAATAACCATGGAGCTAGCCGTCCTAATTCTTTCTGGAAAAGCCTGAAACATGGGTGTTAGCAGGGGTTAAGGAGAATATTTATGAGACCTAAAGATAAAGACCCTGCTAATGTTGCTGTCTGTTGCCACACATTTCCATTAACCTGCAACAACCTACCAGTGGGCTAGCTCTGTGGGTGTTAATCTCCGTAAACTTTTTCATCCAGTCAAACATGTTCTGCCAGGCCATTGTACTAACCTCAAAGCTCCCCCCGTTTCAGCACTGCTAGTGATAATTGTATTTATTAATGATTTCCGGTTACTCAAGGATACTGAATCTGCAGTGCAAAGAATGCAGCCCTTAAAACAATGTTGTAAAAGAAAGTAAAACCATCACTATCAAGGAAAACTCCTAATCTCTAAGTGTTGCCAGATTTAAAATTCAGATTGCTATGTTTAACCCAGTGGGAAATATGATCATTAAATCATAATGTGAAGCAAGAGACATATTGCATAGCTTTTGAATTATTTTACATATATTTTCATTAAAGAAAATTATTTTCAGAGTTTTTGTAAAGCTGATACAATTTTACACAGAATCATTTTTTTAATTAAAATTTATTGCAAAATTTGCCAGAAATTTGAAGATGTGGAAATTCTTTAGAAGAATATAACTAGAAATGAACTTGTCCTGGAATATGTCACTGTACGTTTATTATTTAAAGGAAATAAGCATGATGTGCAATTTCATTTTCACCCTCATCTGGCATATTTGACATTAGAGGACTTGATGCCTACCTAATGGAAAATTTATAATGCTGTTGCAAAAAAATTTGAAATCCAACAAATTCTGCTCATCTGTAATGCTTAACTCTATACTAGCTGATTTAGGAATTAGAAGAATGGGAAAGTGGCAGGAAGACCATGCTCCTACGTGCACTCTATGCTTTCTCCTGGAAAGTCTAATGGAATTGTGAGTGCCCTGGGCAGTTGCTGAACTGCTCTTGGGTCAGGATATTACTGGAGATGAGGCTAAAAGTGTCTGCCAGGATTAGGAAAATTAGGATTACTTTATAATATGTTAGCCACTATGTTTTAATTCATGTGCTTGAAGGCATTACTCCACATCTGCTGGTGTTTGCTGGTCCATCCAGTTGAACTCACTGGCAGTAGCCTCTGCTCAGACACCTAAGTATTAATTAATAAGAGATATTGACACACCTATACGAGAGCAAGAGGAGAAGAATCACTTCATGAATGTAACACCTTTCTGTAGTTAGGCCTTAAATAAATGCACATGTGGGAAAATATGTTAGAAATGTGTGTTAGGATAAGAGAAAGAAAGGTTTCCTGTTTGTCAAAGAAGACAGAGGGAATGTCAAGGCTGGCAAGGACGATACATGTGGAAGAAACCTGCACAGTTATCTACCAACACAGGTCTTCTTGCTCTGATAGCACAGTGAGCTATGTGCAAGCCACAGTTTGGCTGAATGACGCCTGGAGGAGGACTAAGACAGGGATAAGGGCTGTAAGGAGGTAACCGACACCACTGGTTCTTGGAAGGCTGCACACCCATGATAGTGAATCAGGATAAAGGTATCAATTACTGTGCAAGATTGAAAGTGTGACCTAGATGAAACTAAGTCACACACTATAAACTTGGATGAAGTTTTCTTCATTAGTTCTCACAGAATTTCTTCACCTTTCTGCTACTTGCTTTCATACCTACTTGCCAAAGATTCTTAGAGTTTATGCACAATTTTTTTGTGTGTTAATAATAAAAATTTTCAGCTAGTGTAGAAACTGTGTTGTTTGCTTTCCTAATCATGTTTTTATTAAAATTTTACCTATATTTTGGAAAAAAGGTATAGATAATAACACCATCTGTTACTGATGGACCCAAAATAAAAATTATATTGTCTTCAGTAAAGAAGCTAGAAAAAAGATGGCAGATAAAAATGAAAAAGTTTTTGTTTGGGTGGAATGAAAAATTATAGCTGTTAGTTACACATCCTTAAACGTATACCTTTTTAACATTCAGTCTCCCATTTTTGGACTGGGGTTCCACCATTGCATGAAGATCATCTAAATAAAACATCAAAATCCCACCTCCATCCAACCCCCAGACAGGTGTTTCTGTTATCCTTTTTGTGCTGAGGTTGGGGAGGGCAAGCAGGTGTGGGCAGCAATCTAGCTTGAATAGGTATGCACACATGCCAGTGCTAAAGCTGACGTGAGAGAAGTGGCAGAAAAGTGTGGTGAGACCCAGATTGTAGACAAGAATTACCAACTTTAGAAGCAGACAACACTTTGATTAGCTTAAACCAATTACAAATCCTCAACCTCAGGTTTCACCCACATTGAAATTATCTATTTGATGCGGAAAGGTCATCCTTTTGTTTATATCAAGGGTAAAGGTGCTAATATTTCAACTTATAATAGTTTTAATAAATGAAAAGCATAGTCTTACTGCAAATTCTCTAGAAGTGAGAAGGAAAAGCAAGCAATATTAATTCACAGAGTTTAAAGTTAATAACATGGTATAGTGAATGTTTACTCTTAAGAGAGCAGGAAAAACCATCTACATAAATATCAACAGTACCTGTGTTCACAAAAGCAGAAATCAGTTTTACCATTTCAAGCTCCCTTATGATGCTGATCTCATAGACATACAACCTGCCCGTTGAATTTAAAGAAATATTTGAAAACATGTTCTAATTGAATGGCAGAACCCTCAGCAGGAGAAACAGGCATTACTGCCACTTCTGGTAGACAAAGGAGACCAGTGACACTCTGTGGAAGGTGAAGCTGCTCCTTGCTGCACTGAGCAGGGCATTCTGCAGAAGGCACTGCAATTTGGCAGCAGCTCAAGGGCCAGAAGAACTGCAGGGTTATGCCATCACACTTAGTTTCCCTTCCATCTCCCAAGGACACCCGTCTGTCCAGTATCTTTTTACACAGGTTTTCCTTATGGAAGACATAAATTCTTAAGACCAGAGAAGGAAAGATGCATTCCTCCAGGGGAGTCTGGAGCTCCACTTTCTTCACTCTGTGTCATAGGACTGGAGGGAGTTCAGCAGGAGCAGATGACTGTCTCAAGCACTAAGGGGAAACCTAACATCCCTACTTGTTGTCATATAGATCCTGTTGATAAAAAGGGGCAAATGATGGCACCCTCAAGACTCTGCCATATAGTATAGCAGTCTGATTATGCCAATTCAGATATTAGAGAGTGTCCAACTAACTAGCTGTCTCAATCTCTACTTCTTATTGTGTGCATAATTGAGTTTCAAATGTCTTGACCATTCAGACAACTTCATACAGGCTTCAAAATACCACCTCCCTCACATCATCTTGCCATTTTTTATGTAAAAGTGAGTTTATCCTAATAAGAAGGGTGCAGGAGACGTAACTGGGAGGATGTGGCAGCTGATACTATGGCAGGGTTTGTGAAACAGAGACATCTACTGGCTAAGCTTTGGGGGGAAATGTTTCGTTTTGTGACTTCACAGTGCTCTCCACCTTTTCTTTGATCTGAAACATTAATCTGTTATGATAGGCTTATCACTAATCCATGGCCTTAGAAAATATGCACACGTGTTAAAATGATTTTTGCTATAAATTATTTAATGATTTACAAAGCAACACTCAATATGTGCCACCAGGTGATTTTTAAACTTTTTTATGCTTACAGTATTTTTTTAAAAGCCTTAGTGAAAGTTAATCATTTATCACAACATAGAATCACTTAAGCTTGTCAGAGTGCTACGAGGTTTTAGGGGAGTCCATAAAGAGGGAAAGGCAGAATTACTGTATCTGGCCACCAAACCTCATCATTTTCAGCTCAGCACCATAACCACTCAAGTTAAAAAGACCATATCTTGCTTACTCATTAAGACTGAAAGCATGATCTAGGTGAGCAAAGGATCCTTTTTAAAAAAGGAATATTGTATTTCATGTTTATATAAAGGCTACATAGTCCTACCTGGTGAGAAGTAATGAAACAATAGGAGGATCTTCAGAGGACTAGAGGTTTGAGACATTGTAAGCAAACCAGCAAATCTTGATTTTCTATTTAAACTTTGTTTAAATTATCCATTCTTCATATATCAAAAAAAAAAAAAAAAAAGACTAGTCATTCTTGTATCTACAATTTTTTTGAGGTTTTTTGAGTACCCCTTTACTCCAGGCAAGCTAGAAATAATATAAGGATTGTTTTGCTGACCAGAGTCTTTTGGATAAATAACATTTTTACATTACCTCCATCTTTATTTAGCACACAAAAGAGAGAAAAATATTTTCAGAAAGAAAAAATAATTCTTATGATCCATGAATAGATTGAAAAAATCATCTAGATTTTTTTTAATTAAGGCATTTAATTCAGTAAAAAATGACAACTTGCTTGAAAAAGATTGAAAGGGCTGTATGACATCAAACAAATGTCACTTCCATTAAACTTAAGATTTTCAGTAAGCCAGTGCTATATGTATTGGAGGAACTAATGCATATCTGTGGTAGTAAGGACCATGTAAAATTATTAGAGAGGTCGTAAGACAGGTAAGTAGACAGATAGACAGACAGGTATGCAGGTAGGCAGAATCCTTTCAGCTTTTGGATTACATTTCATTTCAGAGCCTCTTAATCCATTATGTCCTCTTGTGAAAAAAAAAATAGTTTATGCTAAAATGCAGCACTGCTTCAATGAATTGTATTTATTCAGCAAACTATTATGCTTGCTGGAACATTTCCCAGAGGATAGAAATATCATTTAAAGACTTAAGTGGGAAGAAGTTCCCTATGAAACTTTTTTCTCTCTCCAGTAATTCTATTGCTAGAAGTGAGCACCAGCTGTGGCTCACCTCTCAAAATGTATGTAGTATCATGACTGATGTCACTCTTTGGGGTTAAGCTAGGGTGGTAGGAGCCAGTTGGGGTCTAATTGTTGAAATGTATGCTTAGTTCAAGTTAAACAATAGACCCATAGGAAAAAAAAAATCAGCACAGAGGTGCTGAGCTGTGAAAAGAGTGTTGTTTTGGGCCCAGTCGCCTGAATAGACTTGTTAAAGCCCATGGCTGATGTATGCTAAGCAGAGCCAGGCAGTATGTGGAGAGAAAGGGAGGGCAGGCCAGTTGAGCAGGCACATCACTCTCTGAGCCAGGGCACACACACTTTGATGGCTCCTTTGGAGGTATGAGTGAAAGCCAAACCTCTGTTCCCTCCTTTTTTTCATTTCTGCCATGCAAAGATAATCAGGTTTATGTAAAGTATGTGTGCTCTTTTGACAGTCCACGATATCTCATTAATTCAATCACACCAAACACCATTGTTCCCAAAGTGTTTGAAATGCGGATAGGCATGGAGGCTTTCTTAATCCTGTCAATCAATGTTAACATTTTTCTTGCAGTTGCCATGGCCAGGGCCAGAGTTCATGAAAACACAGAATAAGAGCCAACAAAACAAGAATAAAGACTTATTTGAGATACTCTTTTTAAAGGACATCTACCATGCACAAAACATGGGAAGTAAATGTAGACAAGTTTGGACACTATGGCTCACTGAGAGGAAAAAGGGGGGAAAAGAATTTGAAAATCAAATAGGCCTATAAAAACTTGACCCAAGAGTCTCTGGGAAAAACCCGATGAATTGCTCCCTAGTAGAACAATGTTCTTTCTTTCGTGCGTTCTTCAGGAGTACAATGCTCAATATATTATAACACATGCCACTGATGTCTTTACACTGTTGTAAGCCAGCTCAGACCATCGGAATGCTGATCACTGACAACAAGAGATTGTGTGGCGGTAATTCTCTTTCTCCCACTCAGCTACAAACAAGCACTGGGAAAATTATTCATGCATATAGACCAACAAAGCAGAGATGGGAGATTTGCGATGTCATGCGGCGAGATCATGTGACAAACGTTAAAATAAAACCCCCAAGCCTTCACCCATTGAGACTTTGTAAAATAACCAATTTATCCCTCTGAATGTAGCAGCCAACATGTCTTATCGTGCTGGTGGAAATCACGGCCATTTTAGTATTGCTACCCTGATTCATGAGACCACGGAGCACATGCTAAACAAAGAAACCCAACAACTACATAATTACCCATTTGCTAAAGCTATGAGACAAAAGTCCTCACTGAGATTTTTTTACAGCTCTGCTTATTCCTAACAGGCCTCAAGCAAATTTATATGTACTTCTTAATTATCTCAGAGAAAATGTGTGCCATGAAGCCATACACAGATTTTTACTCAAGCACATACAGAATTTTTGGACATCCATGGTGGTGCCCTGTTTCCACTTTAAATCAAATTTTATTTGCTGCTTAAAAAAAACTAACAAAACAAACCAAAGCAAACAACAAACCAAACAATAAACTCAAAAACAGGAATCTGTGTGTGGTTGAAGGTCTACCTAGAACATCTGTTACCTTAGCTGTGAAAGTATTAAAGTAGAAAAGCACCAGCTCCTTGGAAATTGTCCCAGATATCACTTCAAGGTTTGTTTTTCGAGATCTCTGCAGGGGAGAAAGTCCTTTCATCACTGGCAATTGTGGTGTGCTCTGTTAGTATTGTGGCAGATGTCCACTGATCTAGAAACATACATCCACACAGATCAATAAAACCTGACATGATACAGAGCAAATGGGTGGGATGGCAGAGCAGAACAGCCTCTCTACTGAGAACAACCCCTCAGTGCACTAGAGTGAACCTGACTCTTCTACTTGTAAGCAGCTAAGGAGAAAAATGAAATCTTTTCCTTTGTGCTAGAGAAATGGAACTGGGATACTGTGTCTAGATCTAATGATTATGCTCCTTAAACAATGGTGGAAATATTTGAGCTGTATTGATGCCCTGTCTTGTAAGAAGGCAAAAAAACCACTCCTCCCAGAGATTCCAGGTTTGTCACTCTGAGTATTCAGCTGCCAGATATTTGTAATAAATCTTCCACCTTAAGAAGTCAAGGTAAAGCATCTCACCCCAGAGGTCATTCCCATTAGATTTCCCAAAATTGCCATGAGTACTGAACCCAGAGGAGTTAAGCTTAATTTTCTTTGTTCTTCATTCCCATAATCTATTCTTTCTTCTCTCCCTGTTCGCACACACCGGGTTGATATTCTAGAGGTGAAGCCATTGCAACCACTGGGCTGTAAGCACCATAGAGCTGCAAATGCTAAAGATTCTTTCTAAAAAGAGGAAAAACTGGTAATAGACAGGCAACAGAAACTAAAGTAAAAAGGAATTCTCAGTTTAGGAGGAAACTAAGGTCTCTACCACATATTTGCAGGGATGTTTCAGGCAAGCCAAAGGCCACGTCACAGAGGCAGAGCATAGAGCGTAGAAAACTTCCCAATGAAATGTCAGGAGTTTTCGCACACTTTTAGATCTATATGGATTAGCAGATTTCTTAACAATGCAGAATAAAGTTGTTTTGGGTGGAAGGTTGTTTGGGGTTTTTTTATTTATTTGTTTTATCCTGTAACACCTGCAAGATCAAACAATTTAATACATGGGAGGTGTACTCTGATGGCTGTAGCTTGAGAGTGTTTTCCTTTGGCAGGAGAAAGAAAATAAAAATTAGTGAAATTTATGGCTACATGTCTTCTCAGGAAATATAGCTACAGCTGACCTAATGAAAACAAGTTTTCAGTTGCAGAGTATTACAGTAGCTTTTGTCTTCTACTTGCAGCTCTGCAGTGCTTTACTTATTATCAAGCGCCATTGTCAGAATATTCCAGTACTCAACACATACCAATTCCTGAAATCTACAGCTAAGAAATTAAATGTACAAAAGATGTTCTAGCCAAAAATGGATAAGTAAACGTATTCTGGAAAATGGATGAATATGTATTGATTGAATTTTTATGATTACCTTATACTCAATTCCAGTAGATAGATCTTATTTCTGAAAACATCTTCAGCTGAAGATAAACTGTGAGTCTGTCATGTTGTTTTCAATATTGTCAGTCTCCTTTTTTTCTCCTGCCCTGCGTCAGCATTTCCTCACTCCATGTGCTCTGCTTTATCCCTATTTCTCTATCGCAGTGCCTTGTGCATAAGAGAGACTGGGAAGCTTTGGTCACTCCACTGTTCTTTACCCACTGCCTCTGGCTGCAATACAACCCCATTTTGGAATATTCATTCATGACAGGGATAAACATTGACTGCTTTTTAATGTCTCCTTGATGCTCCTATCTGTCTATTTAAATATTCACCTAGAATTATAACCAGTGAATCCATCTTGGTCACACCCCAGGAATTACTCTCACCTCTTTAGAATTTTGGACCATGGGTCTATGTTAGTTTGCCAGTGTGGTTGCAGTGATAAAGAAGCACAACTAATTTACTACAAAGGCTAGTTTACTAATTTAAGAAATTAAATATTTAGAATGCCAAACGAATGACATTGTTACAGCTTCCACATATGTCATAATAATAATTTAAATTGTGTTCACAGTATTTATAGACATTAATAGATTCATTCACTATTTCCTAGTTTTCTGATTTCCAATGGAATCCCAAAGAGTCATGCAGTATTCTAGACATCATCTTACAAGTGCTGAGTTTGGAGACATAAACACTTTCTTCCATCTATTTTCTATTGCCCAGTTGATAAGAGCCAGCGCTGATAACAGACTCAGTGCTGCTAGGGCATGGTGGCTCCTGTCCAGCCTGTCCATCAGGTCCCCCAAGCACCTGTCCATGGAGCAGGCCTCTAGTACTGAAAGGGGCATTTCATTCCCCAGCACACAGCCAATATTTGTCCCTCTTCCATTTCACATGGTTCTTTTTGGCCTCCTCCTCCAGCTTGCCTGGGTATCTCTGAAGGGGTCTTCTGTCCTTGAGCACAGTGAGAGGTCCTCACAACTTGTTGTCACCTGAACACTTGGTAAGACTGGCACTCATCATCTCCTCCACATCATTACTGAAAGAGTTCAGTCCATCATAGACAGCCTGGCAATTCTCCACTGGTCACCAGCCTGGAGGCAAAGCTTGACCTGTTAACTGCTATCTTCTGAGCCTGGACATCCTACACTTATTTTCATCCATCCAGCTTTCCATCCATCTGGTTAAGTCTGGGTGATAACTTGAAGATCTTTATGACATAAAGAAAATTACAGACAGACCTCAGAATTGTGCAAACACAAAACCTCCTACTGTCATGATTTTCTCACCATTCTTTTTCAAAGAGTGAGAATACACATTAAAAAATTTGGTTTTGAACTTCTATGAAACTATAACTTTCTCTGGAGAGGTGCCTTTGCAACTGACTTCAAGTTCCTATAAGCTCAGGGAAAAAAATATTAAAAGGGTAAAAAAAGAAAAGAGATAAAACTTTGCAGAAGCTTAATTACACTTTGCTATAACATATTTATAGTTGCCAGATGAGCAATCTCAGAACTAATTTTAACACCTTATTAGAATATATATTTCAACCCAAATTAGCTAAAGGCATTAATCTTCTACACATATACATAAATTCAGACTGCAATTCTTTCAACTTTTTTCCTTTATTATAATTTAACACTGCTTTTAATATAAAATGCCATAAGACTATTGGTTACACTTTTCCATTTGCAAAACAAAAATTATTCCATAATTCAAGAGCATTCTAAATATTTTACCTGTAATTTTTAATTATAAGACCCAAGTATACCTCAGAACATAACCCTGCCTTCAAAGGGGGATGAAATGCAGATCACATCTGTAAGAGTGAATGTACTTGAGAAAGTATGAGAACTTTAAAAAATAAAAAGGGTGAGATTTATAGATGTTATTCTGATAGCCTAATTAGAGCAAGAAACAGACACATCAAATATTTTTGGTAATCCCTTCTCTCCCCCTCCCTCCAATTCAAAGCAGCTTCTTTCTCCACTCCAACATGAGCCTGAAGGACAAGCACACAGCAATTTATCCTCCCTCATCACTCACACCTCAATAGTTGAACAAATCTTGACTCTCAACTACCAACTCAAGATGAAGTTTTCTAGAATGAAAGCACCCTGTTCCTTCAGCTGATCACTCCAATTTGATTTGTCCTTATTTCTGCTCTTCTGAGAAAGTGAATATTAGATGATCATTTAATCTCAGATCATGGTCATAAATGCAGCAAAAGCAGCAACAGCAGTTTAAGACGTTGCCACCCCACATCAGTGTCTCTGGTCAGGGTCAGGGCAAAGTAGGAGAGATTAGCTCAGTGAAATTCGTGGCACTGAACTGAAGGGAAAGTCTCTGAGTGCTTGCTCTGTGAGTCGTGATGTCTCAGCTGGGGGCAACAGTGAGCAGGAAGATGTGGTAATTTATTCAATTGTGACAGCAGCTTTATGAACGCACCTGCTTTAAGGATATTGTGGACAGGTACTAGCAAGTACAGCTGGAGCAATTTATGATACTACAGGAGTAACTACAGGGCAAAAAGATATAAACAGACACCAAGGTCAATAGTACTTTAGGAGATTATCCCAAGCGATGAGATTTAATCAGCTGAGGACTGTAGAGTGTTTTACCTGCATGTAAGGAGAAAAGAGAGAGCTAGGAATGGCCACCCCAATATGCTACTACTAAAGGCCTCACAACACTTCTACCAAGGTTTAAAGTCCCACAATGCTGTTGTCAGAAACAGCTGGCAAAAAAGTCCTGAAATTTATTGTAATCCTGGCGAGGTTTTTTGTTCTATAATCACATTCATATAAAAGCAAAAGGCTTTTTGAGTTTTGTTGTTCGTGTTTTAGGATCCTTTTTGTGTGTTTTTTTTTTTCTCCGTGGTGGTATTCTCTTCTCTCTGTCAGGTATATTTTAAAAAATCGAATGTTCACCCGAAAAACCAGAGCCAAACACCATTAAGCACAACTAGGTAGTTCATCCTGGGAATGCTCATTGGGAAGAAATGTATATTTATCTTTGAATTTCTTCTATTGGATTTTTTATACTCAGAGGTACTTAAAACCACAAATGTTTTTATGGCACACAGAGGTATCTCTTCTAAAGAGACTTCAGGGACTGGAGAGCAGTTATATTGAAAGATGGCAACTGAGACATGGCTGGTTTTAATTGATTATCATAATGTTTGGAAAACAAGCTTGACAAGACTCTGTAAATGCAGCAAAATGCATAGCACCTAGTGGAGTAGTACCCTCTCTCTGTGAAATAAAGAAGCTGTCCTAAGACCTGATAACAACTAATATGAAATTGCACTCTGACATGTAATAAATCCATCCATTAAGAGGGCAGAGAGCTCAGATTTCGAAAACCAGGAATAGTGCAGAATGCTCTGTCAGTCTCATGTTGGACAGGAGTTGGTTTACTTTTATGACACCACATAAAGAAGTAAAAGGTTATAAAGATTTCAGAGCCCTAGCATAGGTGGCAGAGCCTTTATGCCCTCTCTGATCAAGTGGATGAGAAACAGATGCCACAACACTTTCTTACACACTCTCCTCTGTGTCAAAAACTGTCAAAGGAGAAGAGGAACGAGCTGCTTCCCCACTGCTTTGTAAAACTGATATATTTGTTTTGGCCACAGCCTGTTCAGAAATGTAAGACCGCAACTGGGCACAGACCTGGCTTCCAACGGTACCTTCTAATCCTTTGCAAGCATTGAAATTATAGGCACCAAGTTTGTTCTAGCTGAAAACTGTTTATTAGGAAAGTATGACTTCATATGCAGTCAAATTTTCTTTCAGTCGGACAGAGGTTTCAATCTTTATCTAGCAACTCCTTCACTGGAGGGTAGGCTGAATATTTTACTAAGTTACATGCTTCAGTTATTGTCAGGAAAGATAAAGGCCCACTGGAAGAGCTATATCTAATAGCTGCAAGTAGTCCCAAAAATTCTGAACTAAAGTATTTTCAAGCTTTGATAAGGAAACAGCTGACCAGAATTTTTTGGTACTTTTGGAAACGAAATGTATGGAGGAAAACAAAGATTTTACACTGGTAAGAATGACCTCTCAGCTGTCAAAAAGTGTTTACCTGCTGGATGTTACACTTGTTCAGCACATAGAATGCAATGCTTCCTTCCACAGTCTTCACAGTGCTTCTCTCTGTGTGCAGTAAAAGGGGACATGAACATGTTCTACAAAACGTTAAATAACTAAATATGCCCCAGAAAATTAATGGGAATCAGAGGGAACAGAGTTCTTGAGCCACATGAATGTGCACAGTGAAAGTATAGATAAATTTGGATTAGCAAGCAAAACTGAGCTCTGTTGTTAAATAGCACTTGATTCCATTAGACTGTGTCGGATTGTTAAAAATGCTAACATTATGTGTGACTATTCATTTTCATCACCTGCTCTTGATTAATCCAGTCCTAAATGGCATCTGTGGACCCTGCCATCTCATACTACTTAATTAAATTAGCAACACATTTGTCTCCCCCGTTTTCCTATCAAAGGGTTGTGCTCAGGAGAAATAAAACCTTTGTTCACTGCATCTCCGTATAATTTACACTCCTTTTTCCCTTTTTCCTCCAGCTCCTGGCTCAGATGCTAAATTGTAACTGGTAATAGGGAGCTATTAGGTCTAGTGAAGCATGTCAAAGAAGTCAGTTGAAAACTAGACCTGAAAGGAGGCCTCAGATCTCATAAAACAGGGTCAAGATTCTAGATTCAGGATTACATTGTACCAAGTTTCATTCATTTTGCAATTAAAAAAAAAAAAAAAAAAGCATATTGCCTTCACATGTATATATTTGGGGCAGAAAGATGGGAAAAAGCTGAAAGAAAAGAGAAGGAGAGGGAAGAATGCTGAAACAGGTAGAAAATCTTTCATTTAGATTTTCTTTCCCCAAGAAGCTAAAAATGCAATTGTCAATAACAGACACCCATGTCTGAGTAATAGGACACAGTATATAGTGTCTTCAGGATAAAGAATTAATATAATTTGCACTGCTATAAAACAGTACTAAAAAGTGCTATCATACTGGGCAATATGTAGCCAAAAAATGTATTCTGTGTGAAAACAAAGCATCCCATCTTACAATTAATCATGAGCTTCACTTGTGAATTAATACCATCTTCTAAGTAGTTTCCTATGTAGTTTCTTCCAAACTTTGTTCCTCATCCCAAAAATGAAAAATCCTTTCATCCCCACCAGTCTCTAGGGCAACTTGTGGTATGTGTTACATGTCAATCAGGCAAGGATAACCTAAATACCAGCAACTGGCTATTAGGTTCTTTTTTTTTTTTTTTTTTTTTTTTTTTTTTCCAGTGGATGCGAGCGGAGACTTAGATAGAGAGCACTTCTGCTCTGGGTTGCAAGTGAGCTGCAGAAGCCAGGCTGGCAGGTGTGTGCCACTGGCTTTGCCATGTTCCTCATCTAGTTATCCCTTCTGTAAAAGTCTTTTTTCCTGCTGAGACAGGAACCAATTGGGTTGCCGATCTTTCTCCAGCCATCCTTTCCCTGTTGCCAGTAGCTCTCTGCAAGCAAAGAATGGGGAACCTGACACTGCTGAGAATGGGACACCTTCACCTCTCTCTGCCACTCTTCCCTATTTGAAAATTACCCATCCAAGAAGTACAGTGACAAATTCAGTCGTATTTGTGAAGCACCCTCAATAGGTGTAAAAATGCAGGGCAATCCATGCAGACAATGATAGACTGGGGAACCGGAAACAGGAATCATGAATTAGATCCTGAAAGACACAGTGCTTTTGCACACTCTCTGTAAAGGTATTCTATACCCTTCATTTGGTATGTGTCCTTACCATGCACACACAGGTGAGTGAAAGTCCTGACAAAGAGGTTTCCAGAAAGCTTTTACTGAGGGAAGTATCAGTGCCAGCCAGTGTGAGACATTGAAGACAGACAGCTTTTTCAGTGTTTCAGGTCTCTTCTATCTGTGATTATACTGCAGAGAAATGACATGAAGACCCAGTAATCCTGACTGAGGTTCCTCATTGGGATGCAGGATCTGCATTTTCCAATTCTCTACATTTTTATCTGGTTTTGTCAGGGATGTGAATTTATCTCCTTTTAGTATCCCTCAGCCCTGACTTTGTTAGAATCTTCTGCACTTCTTCGTATAATGGAAATATTTAATAGGCCTGAAGAGGAACAACTGACTCCATGGCACACTGTTCTAGAAAGAAGCATTCACATTCTTCTTGAAGTAGAAATGCATTTCCACTTCTTTGACATCACAAGTCCATGAAGCAGACAGCTCAAAGTTGTGCCTGCCCTTTCTGCCCTATCTGCCCTATCTGCTTTGAGCACAACCAAAGGGCAACACCCCACCTGTCAAAGAGTCATTCCCCTAAATAATCCAAGGATCCTGCTTCAGGGCTGAACAAAGGGCCAAGGCCAATACTAACTTGCCAATAAGGCAAAGTGCTGGGTCCTGCGCTTGGACCGCACACAGCAGTACAGACTGGACAGAGGGGCTGGAAAGATGCACAGCAGAAAAGAAGCTGGAGGTGCTGATCAACAGCAGCTGAACATGAGCCAGGAGTGTGCCCAGGTGGCCAAGATGGTCAGTAGCATCCTGGTCTGTCTCAAAACCAGTGTGGCGAGCAAGACTAGGGAAGGGAAGTGATTGTCCCTGGGCCTCTCACTTTAAGACAGATACTGAGGTGCTGGAACATGTCCAAGAAAGGGCAAGGGAACTGGTGGAGGGTCTGGAGAATAAGTCCTATGAGGAGTGTCCGAGGGAGATAGGGGTGTTTATCCTGGAGAAAAGGAGGCTCAAGGGGGGGTCCTTATCACTCTCTACAACCACCTGAAAGGAAGGTGTAGCCAGGTGGGGGTCAGTCTCTTCTCCCAGGCAAGTAGCATTCGGACAACAGGAAGTAGCCTCAAGCTGCACCAGGTGAAGCTCATGTTGGACATTAGGAAGAATTTCTTTCACTGAAGGGATGGTCAGGCATTGGAACAGGCTGCCCAAGGAGGCAGTAGAATTATCATCCCTGGAAGTGTTCAGCAAATGACTTGGATGTAGCACTAAGTTCTGTGGTTTATTCGGCACGATGGTGTTTGGTCAGAGGTTGGACTTAATGATCTTGGAGATCTTTTCCAATCTCAATGCCTCCATAATTCTACAAAATTCCCAGCAGAACTAAAACCTGAGCAGTTCTGCACGTGCCAGCCTGTGAAAACACCAGTACTGAGTAGAGGGCTAAAGCATCTCTGTAAATTTGTGAAAACTGAGTGCTTAATGTGTGAGACAGAAATATGTCAGAATATGTAAGCACCACTCTCATCAAAAAGTGAATGGCTTCTCTTGGAGGAGAATTTGGAAAAAAAGCTGGAAAACAATTGACAATAAGTTCCCTAACCACAGTCTGCTCTATCTACTGAATAAAACAAAGACCAAGTGTCTTCAAGTAATTTTATAGTGATCATCTAATTAATTGTGTCATAATTTATGTGCACAGGAAGATGATTGAAATTTTTTTCTGTGCAATCTTGACCTTGGCATTTTCTGTTTTCAGGGTGCTTCATTTTTAGAAATATTTTTTTTTTTTTAGTTTGCTGATTGCTGTGTGCATAGTTACAAATATACAATGATGTCAATAAAGATCTTGAAGAAAAATACAGAGCTTTCATCAAAACAAAGGTGTGATTCATCTTTAAAACTTAAGTCTGATTAAGTTGCTCCTTTTTGCAAAAGTGCTTTTGGTGCTGTTGAAAGTAAATGTTTTCCATTTAAGTCTTCTCATATTGAGGTGACACATACAATCAATCTTCCGGGTGACATTGTAGCAAAGCAGAAATTATTGATGCTTACTAGCTGCAGGATCATAAATAAGGAAACGAAAATTGATACTTAATTGATAAAGTACTTTCCTTTCCACTTAGTAAGCTTTCTAATTGCTTCATAGAAAGACAAATAAAGCTTATGAATGCATGTGGATGAACTCATAGAAATACAGGGTAAAAAAACCCCAAAACATCAAGCAACTTTTCATGTGGTCTTTGTTTTTCAAAAAAATCCCAAAGGGTCTTTCATGTGTACTTTCTCTCCTCTGCACATTAAGGATAAATTTCCATTATTTTGCTAACCCATTTTTTATTTAAGTCACTTCTTTTGTTAATTTATCCTTTATTATGCAAATGTTTGATGCAAAATAAAAGTGCCACATGTTCATCCTGTTTTGAGCTCTACCAAATACTTGGTAGAGATGCAAGCTCCCACTCAGGAAATTATTTCTATTGGGGCGCTTTTATATTAATGTCTAAAACGTGTATGTTTTGTTTTCCAAAGGGTTGAATTTAAACACATGCTTTCTTTAAATGACATCTGCAGTGGAAATAGATACCTAACTCTGTTAGTTTGATTTTGAAAATGAAGACTGCTAAAGATGAGGGTAGTATCTTTATAACAAGTATTTATAATGAACAATCATAGCCAGGTGACTCTAAAAGAGCAAGTGTTCTCTGACATTATCGAGGGATGTTTCCACTAAGTCAGTGAGCAAATCAGCTCCAGCTGATGGGTTGAGCATACCTGTTCCTCAGAGAGCTGCTAGTGCCTTTCAGGTGAGAGAGGAAACAGAGTACGTGAACGGTGCCTGCCTTTTTCAGAGTAATTTTTATCAGTGCAGCGCTGCCTGAGGTAACGATGCATCTTATGTCCTTTCCTTAATTGTCAACATTTATTTGAACCTATCTTATAAGGAAACAAACAAAAGTTCATAGACTAAATTGATTTCCAGCTAACACAGAAATTCAAATATGCGTATTTCCTATAGAACAAAATATCCCAAGAAATAAAATCTGAAACAATATTTAAAAGACCATTACTTCATTACATCCGTAAAATACTTCACTTCCTTGAAGTCTTCCCCTTCTGCTCCAAGTGGAAAGGTAATAGGTAACAAGTGGTCATTTTTGCTGCTCCCTTGTGGATATGCTGTGGCAGAAGATAATTCTGTTTTTATATCTTCCACCCAAAGAGCATATCTTTGTTGGATCAACAGAAGAATTTTTTGTAATTAATATATTTATCAATCCAAATCTAGCATTATAGGTTGATGACAGAGTATAGACTGGAATATGAAATTTTATGAGTTCAGGAATAAGCTTCATTAGAAAGATTTCATAGACACATAAACCATCAGGAAGCTGTATCATGAAGATCTTATCTGTTGTATAATAAATCAAACAGCTCCCCATTAATTTATATCTTCTATGAGTGCCTTTTGTGATGTTTTATTTCATATACTCTTGGAATAATTTGAAAATTAGGAGATAGTGATAGATTGTTTGTTTTTTATCCTTAAGGCAGAGCTAAAATATTATAAAATCAACATTAATTAAAATTTATCATTGCATGCTTACATTCAGAAAAATAACAGGAATTTGAACACAGGCAAGAAATTGCAAAACCCTAATGCAAAACACTCTGATCATGACACAGACAGTTATAAATTGAAGGAAAATGTAAATCAGAGACAAATAAAAGTTATAAAAGAGTAAAAGATAAGTGTTTTCATGAGAAATCATGATTTCTTAGGATAAAATAACAGAAAATACTGCGCACTATTGTCAACTGGACTATTTATTATTTTAGTTTTATTTTATTATGGAGAAAGAGGAATTATTTTAGTGGAAAATATATTTTAGAAGGGAAAAACATAGTAGCTTAATAAAAATGTGTATTAGTAGACAGGCATAACTGTAAGCAGATCATGTCACAGATATATGTGGGTAAGTTTGAAAAATATTTTCTCTTGTGGAAGGTTATTTAAATTATTAGAAAATTCTCTAAAGCCAAGGGCATTTGCCATTTCCAGGTTCATCTGCTGGAAAATATGGAGAACTGTCATGTTTAGTTTAACAAGCCATTTCTGGATAATACAACTTGACTGGCAAAGTTAACAAATTATATTAAGTGCAGTTTCTGTGTAATATTCTCATGTGGTAAAAATCATTCCAGTTCTACTATTTGATAGTACTTCACTGAACATCTAGGACTGGAGGCATGAACAAAATGGAGTTTTGCTGGTTATTTCTGGTCTTGTGAGCCTGTGTTTGCCTTACATAAATAAGAACACTATTGGCTGCTTCTTGGCAGGAGGTTTGTGAAGAGCAGGGATGTTGCTGCGTGCAACCCTACCCCTGACCGCCTGAGAAGATTCAGACCATGAAGCAGCTACAACCACACATTGGCCTCCCCAGGAAGTCCACAACTGTCTAAGACATAGCATGCATAAGTGATGTCATGTAAACATAACTCTCTCTTTTTCAACCTGGTTATGTTGGTATTTTTGCTAAAGTCATTCAATAAACCAAATTTTTTATTATCTATCCTTTTGATTTTAATACACAGCATGCTGTGATACAATGTTGTCTGTATGTATTTTCCAGCATTGAAATTTCCCAGTTGGGAAGCATTCTGTGTTTCCAATAAAATGTTTTTTTATCATCTGTTCTTTTACAGCTTGTAAACTCTAGTCCTCCAGTTTTTCTTAGGGTGCAGCTTGCTGATTGCTGCTTTACTTTGTGGAATGTTTTAATTGCAGTTATGTGGCAATCAAATGTTCCCATTGAGGCACAAGTTGGCCTAAGAAAGGCCTCAGAAAATGTTGTTTCTTTACAACTTTCACAGGCTGAGTCCCAAAGTTATCCACTGCCTTTTCTACACTTCAGCATCCTCTAAAGATCACATGTGAGATGCTACATATTTTCCATGAGTTAATCAAGATTATCTCTCCTTCCCTCAGTGGATGTGAGCTCAGACACACACTCAGACATAACAGCCAAGCTGTAGGAGCAATAATCTCCCAGGTCTCCTGATAATCCAACTCAAAACCTGGTTTTGAGCATCCAGACCAGATATCTAACCAGCCTAAGCATCCTTTCCAACTGTCCACACAAATATCTTCTCATGTACTGTGGGGGAAGGAGAAAAGGGAGGAGAATAAAGGAAGGAAGACAGGGAAGTGGACTGCTCCCAGCTGTCATTTCAAAATGGAGGTAGGACACAGTCTTGGAGTGGTCCTTGGATTTGCAGGTAAAATACAGTCAACATGGAACAGTACCTCTGAAGATCTGGCACTCTACAATGAGTCATTAAATAATTTAGGGTGGGCTGGACCCCTGATCAACACACCAGGTGATGGCTCAAACTGAGCTTAAGAGAAGTAAAATACACACAGACTCTACTGTGTCGTTGTATCCTACAGATCTTGTCATTATCTCTGGCAGCAGATTCTTTCATATTTAGATCATGGGGAAAATTATTATCCCAGGCATACTGCTCACAGGTACAGCAGTACTTGCTTGTCATAATTTTTGGTCTGGAATGATCTCTGAGGATGGAAACAGAAAGGACATTTGCCTCAAAACTAGTCAGAACTTTGCATCAGATTCACACTGACACCATTCCTGATTTCATGTTCTTAGAGGGCCAACTCAGCATAGAGGGCTTTGATCTTGAACATCATTGGTGATGATAGCCTAACCAATTCCTGAAGTAACCATTTTGCAGACAAGCTGAATCATCTAAATCTCTAAATTACACAGTTCAAGAAGCATTTGGACAATACTCTCAGGCAAAAGGTGTGACTCTTGGGAATGGTGCTGTGCAGAACTGGGAGTCTCTTGAAATTCAGCTTATTCTTTTGAGAGCTGAAAAAACATTTTCTGGGATTTTTTTGTTTGTTTGTTTATGAAAATATCTTTATTTGATTTGCAAAAGAACGTGAATATTCTCAAATTAAATGAATATGGGGGAAAATCAGGACTTCATGCATAAGATTTGTGGGTAAACTTTTGTTTGAGGACCTTTTGTGCTAGGCACAGCAAGCATAAAGGGTAGCAAAAAAAATCCTTCTTCTAAGAAGTTTATCCTCTAAACAGACAAAAAAGTAAAAGCAGCAGAAAATAGCAAGTATATTCCATTACATCTTTGGGGGATGGAGGCAGGGATGTCAAAGAAAGAACTAGGAGGTTACCTGGGGGTATGTGAAAAGAATAAAGAAAAAAAATATTGGATTTGAGGCAGTTAGAGGAGAAGAATGGCAAAAGAACCAGGTGAGGATAAACATTGGATGCAGAGACTATGAAAAAAGAGGAAAGTCAAAGTAGACAAACAAGAAAATAGCCAGCTTGTAAATAGCCTCTGAATGTAGGAAAGCTCAAACTTTGGATGCAGCTACTCTCACTGACTAGTGTTTCTGACTCTATTTCTTTATCTGAGAGACAAATGATGAGAGGTGGAGAACAGAAAAGGAAAATACTAGTCTCAGTGTGTTGGCCTTAATCCAATCAAATCCTGGAAGCGTGGAAAAGCACAAAAAACACCTGGGATCCAAAACCAGACTAAGAACAATCAAACTCCCCTATTTCCTAGCTGGATAAATAGAGCAAAATTTTCAGAAGCAACTGTAAGTATTCATGTGTAGTTCTTTTCTGTTCTCTGTGTAAAGACATCCACTATTAATCCTCAGACTATATTTGCATATATGAGTTACATACATCTTGAATGAAAATGCAGTTTGTATATGGGTTACATAGTCTTCTGAATATGCACCAATTTGGATAAAACAAATTGCACACACACAGTTTTAGATACTGCTTAGAGGCACCCTTGAAAGGCACCCGTGATTCAAAAGCTATTAGCTACTCATCTTAAATCTCACAAGTCATGCAGGATTAGTCCTAGTATTATTAATGCAGAGAACAAAGTGATTGGAGATTCAAAAGTCATTTTAGATGAATTTAGTAAATTTTATAGCAATCTTTTCACATCAAAGGGTTAAGAGGATAATGGTCATGAATATATTCCTTGATGTTTAAAGGATCCTTCAATTCCACCTGAGGACAGTATAGGTCTGGAATAATCTATTACCCATAATCAGATGGAGCATGCAATTTATTTTGGGTGAAATTCTCCTCATCTGCATAATTGGTCTTTATATACAGGAACTTTAGGGAAAGGAAATTCATTTTGCCTACTTGGGGTCAGAATGCATCATATGGCCCTTTGCAAAAATTCCACAAACATAACAAATGCTGAGGGAGAGGAGGGAAGGGAAGGGAAGGGAAGGGAAGGGAAGGGAAGGGAAGGG